>JAJOZX010002027.1:0-252500 GCA_023014485.1 Bathynomus jamesi
TAACTATCATAAATACGCACCGAGGCCTATATAAGTACAATAGGCTATGCTATGGAATAGCATCGGCTCCGGGTATTTTTCAGAGGAAAATGGACCAAGTTCTAGATCACATTCCAGGGGTACTTTGCTTTCTAGATGATGTCCTCATTTCAGGTTCGACTAAAAAAGAACACCTAACTAGATTAACCACGGTTCTAAAAAGACTCCGGGATGCCGGACTAAAGCTAAAGAGAGAAAAGTGTTCATGGGTCACTAATGAGGTTTCATATTAGGGTTCCGCATAGATGCCTCAGGCATTCATCCAACGGTGGATGAACTAGAAGCAATAGAAAAGGCACCACCTCCACAAACATCACACAGTTACAAGCTTATTTAGGTCTCCTAAACTTTTATAGGAAATTTTTGCCTAATGCATCGACTTTCCTTGAACCCCTAAAATAAGCTATATACGATCTGGGGAACAGTGGAGATGGGAGAAAACTCAAAAGGAGGCATTGAGGCTTCAAAGGACGTACTACTAAAGTCCACTCTCCTAGTGCCATTATGATCCTAAACTTCCTCTCGTAGTTTCAGCAGACAGCAGTTCTTATGGAATTGGGGCAGTGTTATCTCACCACATTGATGGTGTAGATAGGCCTATCGTTTTGCTTCTAGAACACTAACGAGACGGAAAGACGATATGCACAAGTGGAACGTGAAGCATTAGCCTTAGTATTTGCAGTAAAAAAATTTCATTTCTATCTATGGGGTCATGAATTTAAACTAATTACTGACCATAAGCCTCTTTTAGGTTTATTTTCACCTAATAAAAATATTCCAGTTATGGCCTCAGGTAGGATTCAACGATGGGCACTGATTCTACAAGCCTATAAATTTGACTTAGTACATCGCGTCAGGTAAACTTCTAGGTACGGCTGATGCGCTAAGTAGGTTGCCCTTAGAAAATCCAAATAATTGTGTACCTATACCTACAGAATGGGTTCACTTGGTGGAGTTTTTGGAATCCACTCCAGTATCTGCAGTACAAATAGAGCAGTGGAAAAATCAGACCCTATTCTGTCTAGGGTCATCCATTTCTGCTCAGTTGGTTGGCCTACTAAGGTTGAGAGTGAATTACAGCCTTTTTATCAACGTCAGTCTGGCCTCTCGATTCAAAATGGTTGTCTCTTATGGGGCCACAGAGTGATTATTCCAAATAAAGGCAGATCGAATTTAGTGAAGGAACTTCACGCTGAACACATGGGCGCAACAAAAATGAAAGAGCTGGCGAGAGCTTATTTCTGGTGGCCTGGTTTAGATGGAGAACTCGAATCATTGGTTCGTTCCTGTCAAAGATGCCTAGAGAACAGAGATCTCCCAAGGAAAAGTCCACTTCATCCTTGTGAATGGCCTACTATACCGTGGCATAGGATCCATGTTGACTTTGCAGGTCCTATAAATAATACTTATTTCCTAGTCATTGTGGACGCCTACTCTAAGTGGGTGGAAATTCTTCCAATCACTTCCACGACTTCGGGTGTTACTATTCGCTTACTCCGTTCGGTTTTCGCTCTATGGGGTTTACCAGTAGTCCTGGTTTCCGACAATGGTACTTGTTTTACCAGTGAGGAATTTCGTTCCTTCGTCCACCTAAATGGCATTAGACATGTCCGGTCTAGTGTTTTCCACCCGTCTACTAACGGTCTCGCGGAAAACATGGTCCGTACTTTCAAGTCGGCCTTGCGTCATTCTCGTGGGGAGGAAATGCAAGTGGTGTTGGATAAATTTTTGTTTAAATATAGAATAACACCACACACCACGACGGGGGTGTCTCCCCCTAAACTTCTGATTGGCCGGGGAATTCGTTCAGTTTTCGATTTGTTACGTCCAAACGAAACGTTACAACAACGAGTTTTACGCCATCAGGAAAAACAGAAGTTGTACCACGACACTAAAAGAGGGAGAGTTCTAGAAGCGAAACCTAATGATCCAGTTATGATTCGCAACTATGGGGCTGGACCAAAATGGGTTCCTGCAACTGTGCAGGAGAGAACGGGCCCTGTTTCCTTCAAATGACAACTAGAAGAAGGTCGTTCTATTAAACGCCATCAGGACCAGATATGGGAACGTGAAGTGCAGAAGGACCAGAGTCTTCCGGAAGAGAGAAACTGATCCTCCGGAAAATGGTTCAACTTGCCCGCCTATACATGTTGCATCTAATCCTACTACATCAACCCCGCTCCGCAGGTCATCTAGGGTCCCTCATCCCCTGACAGACTAAACTTGTAGGGGAGGAGTGAAGTGACGTGTATGTATATATATGTATATAGTCTAAAAGTCACTAAAGGGTAAATATCACTAAATCTAAGCTGAATGGCAAGAGCAAGTCATAAACGAACCAACGCGGCTGTTCGTATTGCTTTGGTCTGGCTAGACATGTTTTTTCCTATCTGCCCTAATCTTTGGTGCTGAGTATAATTAGATGATGTTTCTAAGGTGACAAATCGGGTAGGAAGTTGTTCGTACTTAAGTATAGTTAGGGGTAATGTCTATAGCTTCTAAATTGGTAATGTAAGAGAGAGTTAGGTAGGCTGTTTGTGGGACACAGGAAATAAAACGGTAGGCTTCAAGGAATACTAATTCAACGCACCGGTAAGTGCTTTTGAGTGTTTGCTAGAACCTAAGTAACCTAACTGGGGTGTCTACCCCCACGCTATCACATTTGGCGACGAGGATGGGATTTGGCTCATTTGGTTAAATTTTGTTCATTGGGTTAAATTTGGCTCATTGGGTTAATTTGGCTTATTGGGTTCAAGTGGTTGTTTGGAAAATTGGATGTAGCCTAGTGGGTCTCCGATTTGATTTGGTTTGTTTGTATGGGTAAGCTACCGTACTATAGCTTAGGTCCCGCCGCCCTAACTCTAAAACTAATTCCTACTCAGCCCTAACTCTAATACAATTCACTACTCAGCCCTAACTCTAATAAAATTCACTATTCAGCCCTAACTGGGGAGTAACTAGATCAAATTTAAACCTAACCTAACGTACTTCACCTGATTTGGCCTAATTCGGTTTTGCTCTAGCATGTCGGTGATTGGCCATATAAGCCCCTACGAAGACTCTGGGGAGGACTTCGAAGCTTATGCCACTAGGGTGAGGTTGTTTTCGAGGCAAATTCCATTCCGGATGCTAAGAAAGTACCTACCTTTTTAACTATAATAGGCCCTAAAACGTTTGGTTTAGTTATGGACCTAGTTTCTCCTAAAGCACCGGAAACTTGCACCTATAATGAATTGGTACAGGCCCTAACCGATCACTACAAACCCCGAGTAGTTCTCATCTATGAACGTTTCAAATTTTATTCAAGGCATCAGACGGGAAATGAAAGCATTGCAGAGTTTGTTGCAGGAATAAAAAGCCATAGCCGTACGTGTAAATTTGGGGACAAATTAGATGAAATGCTAAGAGATAGGTTTGTAATGGGTCTCAAAGAGGAGTCTACCCAGAGAGCCCTATTAGCAAAGCTGGGCACAAACCGTTAATCCGTTAATCGTTAATTAACGAAGTTAACTTTTTCGTTAACGATTTAACTTTTAAGTTAACTTTGAAAATCATTATCGGACTAATTAACTTCCGTTACATTTAACTTCCGTTAACTCAAGTCCGTTAACCCAAAAAATTCATAAATAAACGTTTAAAAGTTTCTATTATTTTCAGTGCTGAGCAGGTGCGCAATTAATCCACCACTGTTAATAGTGATGAACGAATTTCCATTTCCGCAGTGCAAAATCAGGCGATATATTTGTTTCCGTCGCCACAATTTGTGTCTTACCAAATATGGTAGTTATTTATGGCATTGGTTTGAGCAAAACATGGTCGACTGTAAAATCAGGCGGAAAGATTTGCCATTTGAGTTGAATGTTTCAACTTCTTTCAAGAAATATCACGAGCATTTTAAGGCACTTTCAATAATATATATGTAACAATTACAACAAATAACTACATTCGTTTCATTTGCAGTCTGTCTCTTGCGCAACATGTTTGTGCTAGTGAATATTTAAAAATAATCGTTGTCAAGTAAGTCATGTATATTTATAATATGTCTGTGAGTACCTTATTAGTAGTCTCCTTGATACATTTCAAGAACCATAAAACTGATCAGGTAAGATTTCAATTCTCATGTCACTTTGATGACATAAATTAAGTCAATTGATGTCTTACAATGGGAGCGTTTTCACCTTAACCCTTTATGTCCTGGCGGTACTTCTAGGTACCACATCTTTAAAATCTCCATAATTATTTTTCTACCGGTTGATCCTGCCGGTACTTTCAAGTCCCAATGTGAATTAGTTTCTTTATGAGATAATAGATGGCGTTGAGAAGTAAATGTGAGCGTGTGGCGCCAGAGGCTGTTTACGCTTTAGTATCTCTGCCATCCCCTCCAGTGCTGCAGTGGAGCGTTTGTTCTCTATGGGCAAGGACATCCTGAGGGCCAAGAGATCATCCCTGTCTGATGAAAACTTTGATATGCTAATTTCATGAAGGGCAACATGCATCTCATGGACAAAATGGAGAACGAGAAGAAGAGGAAAATTAAATTATATATATATTGTGTTTTTCATTTTTTTTAATAATAAAAGTTAACGTTAACGGTTTATCGGTAACTTCCGTTACACGTTTAACGAATTAACAGATTAACGGTTAACGAAGTTAACTTTTTGGTTAACGGATTAGCGGTTAACGAAGTTAACTTTTTGGTTAACGGTGCCCACCACTGCCTATTAGCCATACCGGACCTAACTTTTAGTCAGGCTGTAGAAATAGCTACGGCTAGAGAAGCAGCTGCTAAAGATGTTAGAGCTTTTGGCAATCAATAGTAAAGCCCAACGCGTAAATAGCTTTAAATCTTCGAGGCCTGGCAGACGTAACGAGCCTACTAGACAGGCAAATAAAAGGTATGAGGCGAATACGACTAAGCCTACTAATTCTACTAAGCCTTCCAAGCCATGTACAGGGTGTGGAAAACACCATTGGAAGAAAGATTGCCCTTTTAAAGAAGCAGTTTGCCGAAACTGTAGTAAAATAGGCCACATAGCTAAAGTGTGTTTTTCAAAGAAAACAAAGGGTGAAAATTCTAATTTTAACATTTCTAGTATAAATCCTCAAAAGGGAAATACTTCGAACATTGGGGTGGAGTACCTATTTATGAGCAGCAAAGTGGGAAAATACAGGCCCATATATTGTAGAGGTAGGCCTAAATGGAATTACAGTTCCTCTAGAATTGGATACGGGTACTGCCCGGACGGTCATGTCCAAGCTAGTTTTTGATAAGATTTTCAAAAACACACCTAAACTACATGCATCTAATACGATTTTGAAGAAGTACGGGGACATACAAATACCTATTTGTGGAGAAGCATACGTCACAGTTACACTCAACCAGAAAACTTTGTCTCATCCCTTAACCCTTTTAGTGGTGGATGAGCAAGGGCCTACTCTACTAGGCCGTGATTGGATTGATGCTTTGAAAATGCCAATTGACAAAATCTTGCCAAGCGGTCAGGCAGATGTGCATACACACTCATATCCATCTGACATAGACTCATTGTTAAAGGAGTTTTCTTCTGTTTTTGGGCCTGAAGTAGGCAACCTAAAAGGCCATCAGGTCTGCATAGAAGTAGATCCTAATGTAACTCCGAAATTTTGTAAGGCTCGTTCAATTGCGCATGCACTGCGGGAGAAGGTAGATTTAGAAATTGACAGGCTGCTAAAAGATAAAATTATTGAACCAGTCACACACGCTAAGTGGGCTACCCCAGTAGTTCCTGTACTAAAACCGGACAAGTCCGTGCGGTTATGGGGATTACCGTTTAACAGCAAATAGAGCCGTCCTTCTAGATTGCTATCCTATACCCAAGCCTGATGAATTATTTAGCTCTCTTGCTGGGGGTAAATATTTCACAAAACTCGATATGTCCCAAGCCTATGCTCAACTAAGTTTAGATGAAAACTCTAAAGAATTAACTATCATAAATACGCACCGAGGCCTATATAAGTACAATAGGCTATGCTATGGAATAGCATCGGCTCCGGGTATTTTTCAGAGGACAATGGACCAAGTTCTAGATCACATTCCAGGGGTACTTTGCTTTCTAGATGATGTCCTCATTTCAGGTTCGACTAAAAAAGAACACCTAACTAGATTAACCACGGTTCTAAAAAGACTCCGGGATGCCGGACTTAAGCTAAAGAGAGAAAAGTGTTCATGGGTCACTAATGAGGTTTCATATTTAGGGTTCCGCATAGATGCCTCAGGCATTCATCCAACGGTGGATAAACTAGAAGCAATAGAAAAGGCACCACCTCCACAAAACATCACACAGTTACAAGCTTATTTAGGTCTCCTAAACTTTTATAGGAAATTTTTGCCTAATGCATCGACTTTCCTTGAACCCCTAAATAAGCTATTACGATCTGGGGAACAGTGGAGATGGGAGAAAAAAAAGGAGGCATTTGAGGCTTCAAGGACGTACTACTAAAGTCCACTCTCCTAGTGCATTATGATCCTAAACTTCCTCTCGTAGTTTCAGCAGACAGCAGTTCTTATGGAATTGGGGCAGTGTTATCTCACCACATTGATGGTGTAGATAGGCCTATCTGTTTTGCTTCTAGAACACTAACCGAGACGGAAAGACGATATGCACAAGTGGAACGTGAAGCATTAGCCTTAGTATTTGCAGTAAAAAAATTTCATTTCTATCTATGGGGTCATGAATTTAAACTAATTACTGACCATAAGCCTCTTTTAGGTTTATTTTCACCTAATAAAAATATTCCAGTTATGGCCTCAGGTAGGATTCAACGATGGGCACTGATTCTACAAGCCTATAAATTTGACTTAGTACATCGGTCAGGTAAACTTCTAGGTACGGCTGATGCGCTAAGTAGGTTGCCCTTAGAAAATCCAAATGATTGTGTACCTATACCTACAGAATGGGTTCACTTGGTGGAGTTTTTGGAATCCACTCCAGTATCTGCAGTACAAATAGAGCAGTGGACAAAATCAGACCCTATTCTGTCTAGGGTCATCCATTTCTGCTCAGTTGGTTGGCCTACTAAGGTTGAGAGTGAATTACAGCCTTTTTATCAACGTCAGTCTGGCCTCTCGATTCAAAATGGCTGTCTCTTATGGGGCCACAGAGTGATTATTCCAAATAAAGGCAGGTCGAATTTAGTGAAGGAACTTCACGCTGAACACATGGGCGCAACAAAAATGAAAGAGCTGGCGAGAGCTTATTTCTGGTGGCCTGGTTTAGATGGAGAACTCGAATCATTGGTTCGTTCCTGTCAAAGCTGCCTAGAGAACAGAGATCTCCCAAGGAAAAGTCCACTTCATCCTTGGGAATGGCCTACTATACCGTGGCATAGGATCCATGTTGACTATGCAGGTCCTATAAATAATACTTATTTCCTAGTCATTGTGGACGCCTACTCTAAGTGGGTGGAAATTCTTCCAACCACTTCCACGACTTCGGGTGTTACTATTCGCTTACTCCGTTCGGTTTTCGCTCGATGGGGTTTACCCGTAGTCCTGGTTTCCGACAATGGTACTTGTTTTACCAGTGAGGAATTTCGTTCCTTCGTCCACCTAAATGGCATTAGACATGTCCGGTCTAGTTTTCCACCCGTCTACTAACGGTCTCGCGGAAAACATGGTCCGTACTTTCAAGTCGGCCTTGCGTCATTCTCGTGGGGAGGAAATGCAAGTGGTGTTGGATAAATTTTTGTTTAAATATCGAATAACACCACACACCACGACGGGGGTGTCTCCCTCTAAACTTCTGATTGGCCGGGGAATTCGTTCAGTTTTCGATTTGTTACGTCCAAACGAAACGTTACAACAACGAGTTTTACGCCATCAGGAAAAACAGAAGTTGTACCACGACACTAAAAGAGGGAGAGTTCTAGAAGCGAAACCTAATGATCCAGTTATGATTCGCAACTATGGGGCTGGACCAAAATGGGTTCCTGCAACTGTGCAGGAGAGAACGGGCCCTGTTTCCTTCAAGTGCCAACTAGAAGATGGTCGTTCTATTAAACGCCATCAGGACCAGATATGGGAACGTGAAGTGCAGAAGGACCAGAGTCTTCCGGAAGAGAGAACTGATCCTCCGGAAAATGGTTCAACTTGCCCGCCTATACAGGTTGCACCTAATCCTACTACATCAACCCCGCTCCGCAGGTCGTCTAGGGTCCCTCATCCCCCTGACAGACTAACTTGTAGGGGAGGAGTGAGGTGACGTATATGTATATATATGTATATAGTCTAAAAGTCACTAAAGGGTAAATATCACTAAATCTAAGCTGAATGGCAAGACCAAGTCATAAACGAACCAACGCGGCTGTTCGTATTGCTTTGGTCTGGCCTAGACATGTTTTTTCCTATCTGACCTAATCTTTGGTGCTGAGTATAGTTAGATGATGTTTCTAAGGTGACAAATCGGGTAGGAAGTTGTTCGTACTTAAGTATAGTTAGGGGTAATGTCTATAGCTTCTAAATTGGTAATGTAAGAGAGAGTTAGGTAGGCTGTTTCTGGGACACAGGAATAAAACGGTAGGCTTCAAGGAATACCTAATTCAACGCACCGGTAAGTGCTTTTGAGTGTTTGCTAGAACCTAAGTAACCTAACTGGGGTGTCTACCCCACGCTATCACATTTGGCGACGAGGATGGGATTTGGCTCATTTGGTTAAATTTTGTTCATTGGGTTAAATTTGGGATTGGGTTAATTTGGCTTATTGGGTTCAAGTGGTTGTTTGGAAAATTGGATGTAGCCTAGTGGGTCGTCCGATTTGGTTTGTTTGTGTGGGTAAGCTACCGTACTATAGCGTAGGTCCCGCCGCCCTAACTCTAAAACTAATTCCTACTCAGCCCTAACTCTAATACAATTCACTACTCAGCCCTAACTCTAATACAATTCACTACTCAGCCCTAACTCTAATACAATTCACTACTCAGCCCTAACTCTAATAAAATTCACTATTCAGCCCTAACTGGGGAGTAACTAGATCAAATTTAAACCTAACCTAACCTACTTCACGTGATTTGGCCTAATTCGGTTTTGCTCTAGCATGTCGGTGATTGGCCATATAAGCCCCTACGAAGACTCTGGGGAGGACTTCGAAGCTTATGCCACTAGGGTGAGGTTGTTTTTCGAGGCAAATTCCATTCCGGATGCTAAGAAAGTACCTACCTTTTTAACTATAATAGGCCCTAAAACGTTTGGTTTAGTTATGGACCTAGTTTCTCCTAAAGCACCGGAAACTTGCACCTATAATGAATTGGTACAGGCCCTAACCGATCACTACAAACCCCGAGTAGTTCTCATCTATGAACGTTTCAAATTTTATTCAAGGCATCAGACGGGAAATGAAAGCATTGCAGAGTTTGTTGCAGGAATAAAAAGCCATAGCCGTACGTGTAAATTTGGGGACAAATTAGATGAAATGCTAAGAGATAGGTTTGTAATGGGTCTCAAAGAGGAGTCTACCCAGAGAGCCCTATTAGCCATACAGGACCTAACTTTTAGTCAGGCTGTAGAAATAGCTACGGCTAGAGAAGCAGCTGCTAAAGATGTTAGAGCTTTTGGCAATCATAGTAGTAAAGCCCAACACGTAAATAGCTTTAAATCTTCGAGGCCTGGCAGACCTAACGAGCCTACTAGACAGGCAAATAAAAGGTATGAGGCGAATACGACTAAGCCTACTAATTCTACTAAGCCTTCCAAGCCATGTACAGGGTGTGGAAAACACCATTGGAAGAAAGATTGCCCTTTTAAAGAAGCAGTTTGCCGAAACTGTAGTAAAATAGGCCACATAGCTAAAGTGTGTTTTTCAAAGAAAACAAAGGGTGAAAATTCTAATTTTAACATTTCTAGTATAAATCCTCAAAAGGGAAATACTTCGAACATTGGGGTGGAGTACCTATTTTATGAGCCAAAGTGGGAAAAATACAGGCCCATATATTGTAGAGGTAGGCCTAAATGGAATTACAGTTCCTCTAGAATTGGATACGGGTGCTGCCCGGACGGTCATCTCCAAGGTAGTTTTTGATAAGATTTTCAAAAACACACCTAAACTACATGCATCTAAAACGATTTTGAAGAAGTACGGGGACATACAAATACCTATTTGTGGAGAAGCATACGTCACAGTTACACTCAACCAGAAAACTTTGTCTCATCCCTTAACCCTTTTAGTGGTGGATGAGCAAGGGCCTACTCTACTAGGCCGTGATTGGATTGATGCTTTGAAAATGCCAATTGACAAAATCTTGCCAAGGGGTCAGGCAGATGTGCATACACTCTCATATCCATCTGACATAGACTCATTGTTAAAGTAGTTTTCTTCTGTTTTGGGCCTGAAGTAGGCAACCTAAAAGGCCATCAGGTCTGCATAGAAGTAGATCCTAATGTAACTCCGAAATTTTGTAAGGCTCGTTCAATTGCGCATGCACTGCGGGAGAAGGTAGATTTAGAAATTGACAGGCTGCTAAAAGATAAAATTATTGAACCAGTCACACACGCTAAGTGGGCTGCCCCAGTAGTTCCTGTACTAAAACCGGACAAGTCCGTGCGGTTATGTGGGGATTACCGTTTAACAGCAAATAGAGCCGTCCTTCTAGATTGCTATCCTATACCCAAGCCTGATGAATTATTTAGCTCTCTTGCTGGGGGTAAATATTTCACAAAACTCGATATGTCCCAAGCCTATGCTCAACTAAGTTTAGATGAAAACTCTAAAGAATTAACTATCATAAATACGCACCGAGGCCTATATAAGTACAATAGGCTATGCTATGGAATAGCATCGGCTCCGGGTATTTTTCAGAGGACAATGGACCAAGTTCTAGATCACATTCCAGGGGTACTTTGCTTTCTAGATGATGTCCTCATTTCAGGTTCGACTAAAAAAGAACACCTAACTAGATTAACCACGGTTCTAAAAAGACTCCGGGATGCCGGACTTAAGCTAAAGAGAGAAAAGTGTTCATGGGTCACTAATGAGGTTTCATATTTAGGGTTCCGCATAGATGCCTCAGGCATTCATCCAACGGTGGATGAAACTAGAAGCAATAGAAAAGGCACCACCTCCACAAAACATCACACAGTTACAAGCTTATTTAGGTCTCCTAAACTTTTATAGGAAATTTTTGCCTAATGCATCGACTTTCCTTGAACCCCTAAATAAGCTATTACGATCTGGGGAACAGTGGAGATGGGAGAAAACTCAAAAGGAGGCATTTGAGGCTTCAAAGGACGTACTACTAAAGTCCACTCTCCTAGTGCATTATGATCCTAAACTTCCTCTCGTAGTTTCAGCAGACAGCAGTTCTTATGGAATTGGGGCAGTGTTATCTCACCACATTGATGGTGTAGATAGGCCTATCTGTTTTGCTTCTAGAACACTAACCGAGACGGAAAGACGATATGCACAAGTGGAACGTGAAGCATTAGCCTTAGTATTTGCAGTAAAAAAATTTCATTTCTATCTATGGGGTCATGAATTTAAACTAATTACTGACCATAAGCCTCTTTTAGGTTTATTTTCACCTAATAAAAATATTCCAGTTATGGCCTCAGGTAGGATTCAACGATGGGCACTGATTCTACAAGCCTATAAATTTGACTTAGTACATCGGTCAGGTAAACTTCTAGGTACGGCTGATGCGCTAAGTAGGTTGCCCTTAGAAAATCCAAATAATTGTGTACCTATACCTACAGAATGGGTTCACTTGGTGGAGTTTTTGGAATCCACTCCAGTATCTGCAGTACAAATAGAGCAGTGGACAAAATCAGACCCTATTCTGTCTAGGGTCATCCATTTCTGCTCAGTTGGTTGGCCTACTAAGGTTGAGAGTGAATTACAGCCTTTTTATCAACGTCAGTCTGGCCTCTCGATTCAAAATGGTTGTCTCTTATGGGGCCACAGAGTGATTATTCCAAATAAAGGCAGATCGAATTTAGTGAAGGAACTTCACGCTGAACACATGGGCGCAACAAAAATGAAAGAGCTGGCGAGAGCTTATTTCTGGTGGCCTGGTTTAGATGGAGAACTCGAATCATTGGTTCGTTCCTGTCAAAGATGCCTAGAGAACAGAGATCTCCCAAGGAAAAGTCCACTTCATCCTTGTGAATGGCCTACTATACCGTGGCATAGGATCCATGTTGACTTTGCAGGTCCTATAAATAATACTTATTTCCTAGTCATTGTGGACGCCTACTCTAAGTGGGTGGAAATTCTTCCAATCACTTCCACGACTTCGGGTGTTACTATTCGCTTACTCCGTTCGGTTTTCGCTCGATGGGGTTTACCAGTAGTCCTGGTTTCCGACAATGGTACTTGTTTTACCAGTGAGGAATTTCGTTCCTTCGTCCACCTAAATGGCATTAGACATGTCCGGTCTAGTGTTTTCCACCCGTCTACTAACGGTCTCGCGGAAAACATGGTCCGTACTTTCAAGTCGGCCTTGCGTCATTCTCGTGGGGAGGAAATGCAAGTGGTGTTGGATAAATTTTTGTTTAAATATAGAATAACACCACACACCACGACGGGGGTGTCTCCCCCTAAACTTCTGATTGGCCGGGGAATTCGTTCAGTTTTCGATTTGTTACGTCCAAACGAAACGTTACAACAACGAGTTTTACGCCATCAGGAAAAACAGAAGTTGTACCACGACACTAAAAGAGGGAGAGTTCTAGAAGCGAAACCTAATGATCCAGTTATGATTCGCAACTATGGGGCTGGACCAAAATGGGTTCCTGCAACTGTGCAGGAGAGAACGGGCCCTGTTTCCTTCAAATGACAACTAGAAGAAGGTCGTTCTATTAAACGCCATCAGGACCAGATATGGGAACGTGAAGTGCAGAAGGACCAGAGTCTTCCGGAAGAGAGAACTGATCCTCCGGAAAATGGTTCAACTTGCCCGCCTATACATGTTGCATCTAATCCTACTACATCAACCCCGCTCCGCAGGTCATCTAGGGTCCCTCATCCCCCTGACAGACTAAACTTGTAGGGGAGGAGTGAAGTGACGTGTATGTATATATATGTATATAGTCTAAAAGTCACTAAAGGGTAAATATCACTAAATCTAAGCTGAATGGCAAGAGCAAGTCATAAACGAACCAACGCGGCTGTTCGTATTGCTTTGGTCTGGCCTAGACATGTTTTTTCCTATCTGCCCTAATCTTTGGTGCTGAGTATAATTAGATGATGTTTCTAAGGTGACAAATCGGGTAGGAAGTTGTTCGTACTTAAGTATAGTTAGGGGTAATGTCTATAGCTTCTAAATTGGTAATGTAAGAGAGAGTTAGGTAGGCTGTTTGTGGGACACAGGAATAAAACGGTAGGCTTCAAGGAATACCTAATTCAACGCACCGGTAAGTGCTTTTGAGTGTTTGCTAGAACCTAAGTAACCTAACTGGGGTGTCTACCCCCACGCTATCACATTTGGCGACGAGGATGGGATTTGGCTCATTTGGTTAAATTTTGTTCATTGGGTTAAATTTGGCTCATTGGGTTAATTTGGCTTATTGGGTTCAAGTGGTTGTTTGGAAAATTGGATGTAGCCTAGTGGGTCGTCCGATTTGATTTGGTTTGTTTGTATGGGTAAGCTACCGTACTATAGCTTAGGTCCCGCCGCCCTAACTCTAAAACTAATTCCTACTCAGCCCTAACTCTAATACAATTCACTACTCAGCCCTAACTCTAATAAAATTCACTATTCAGCCCTAACTGGGGAGTAACTAGATCAAATTTAAACCTAACCTAACGTACTTCACCTGATTTGGCCTAATTCGGTTTTGCTCTAGCATGTCGGTGATTGGCCATATAAGCCCCTACGAAGACTCTGGGGAGGACTTCGAAGCTTATGCCACTAGGGTGAGGTTGTTTTTCGAGGCAAATTCCATTCCGGATGCTAAGAAAGTACCTACCTTTTTAACTATAATAGGCCCTAAAACGTTTGGTTTAGTTATGGACCTAGTTTCTCCTAAAGCACCGGAAACTTGCACCTATAATGAATTGGTACAGGCCCTAACCGATCACTACAAACCCCGAGTAGTTCTCATCTATGAACGTTTCAAATTTTATTCAAGGCATCAGACGGGAAATGAAAGCATTGCAGAGTTTGTTGCAGGAATAAAAAGCCATAGCCGTACGTGTAAATTTGGGGACAAATTAGATGAAATGCTAAGAGATAGGTTTGTAATGGGTCTCAAAGAGGAGTCTACCCAGAGAGCCCTATTAGCAAAGCTGGGCACAAACCGTTAATCCGTTAATCGTTAATTAACGAAGTTAACTTTTTCGTTAACGATTTAACTTTTAAGTTAACTTTGAAAATCATTATCGGACTAATTAACTTCCGTTACATTTAACTTCCGTTAACTCAAGTCCGTTAACCCAAAAAATTCATAAATAAACGTTTAAAAGTTTCTATTATTTTCAGTGCTGAGCAGGTGCGCAATTAATCCACCACTGTTAATAGTGATGAACGAATTTCCATTTCCGCAGTGCAAAATCAGGCGATATATTTGTTTCCGTCGCCACAATTTGTGTCTTACCAAATATGGTAGTTATTTATGGCATTGGTTTGAGCAAAACATGGTCGACTGTAAAATCAGGCGGAAAGATTTGCCATTTGAGTTGAATGTTTCAACTTCTTTCAAGAAATATCACGAGCATTTTAAGGCACTTTCAATAATATATATGTAACAATTACAACAAATAACTACATTCGTTTCATTTGCAGTCTGTCTCTTGCGCAACATGTTTGTGCTAGTGAATATTTAAAAATAATCGTTGTCAAGTAAGTCATGTATATTTATAATATGTCTGTGAGTACCTTATTAGTAGTCTCCTTGATACATTTCAAGAACCATAAAACTGATCAGGTAAGATTTCAATTCTCATGTCACTTTGATGACATAAATTAAGTCAATTGATGTCTTACAATGGGAGCGTTTTCACCTTAACCCTTTATGTCCTGGCGGTATTCTAGGTACCACATCTTTAAAATCTCCATAATTATTTTTCTACCGGTTGATCCTGCCGGTACTTTCAAGTCCCAATGTGAATTAGTTTCTTTATGAGATAATAGATGGCGTTGAGAAGTAAATGTGAGCGTGTGGCGCCAGAGGCTGTTTACGCTTTAGTATCTCTGCCATCCCCTCCAGTGCTGCAGTGGAGCGTTTGTTCTCTATGGGCAAGGACATCCTGAGGGCCAAGAGATCATCCCTGTCTGATGAAAACTTTGATATGCTAATTTTCATGAAGGGCAACATGCATCTCATGGACAAAATGGAGAACGAGAAGAAGAGGGAAAATTAAATTATATATATATTGTGTTTTTCATTTTTTTTAATAATAAAAGTTAACGTTAACGGTTTATCGGTAACTTCCGTTACACGTTTAACGAATTAACAGATTAACGGTTAACGAAGTTAACTTTTTGGTTAACGGATTAGCGGTTAACGAAGTTAACTTTTTGGTTAACGGTGCCCACCACTGCCTATTAGCCATACCGGACCTAACTTTTAGTCAGGCTGTAGAAATAGCTACGGCTAGAGAAGCAGCTGCTAAAGATGTTAGAGCTTTTGGCAATCATAATAGTAAAGCCCAACGCGTAAATAGCTTTAAATCTTCGAGGCCTGGCAGACGTAACGAGCCTACTAGACAGGCAAATAAAAGGTATGAGGCGAATACGACTAAGCCTACTAATTCTACTAAGCCTTCCAAGCCATGTACAGGGTGTGGAAAACACCATTGGAAGAAAGATTGCCCTTTTAAAGAAGCAGTTTGCCGAAACTGTAGTAAAATAGGCCACATAGCTAAAGTGTGTTTTTCAAAGAAAACAAAGGGTGAAAATTCTAATTTTAACATTTCTAGTATAAATCCTCAAAAGGGAAATACTTCGAACATTGGGGTGGAGTACCTATTTTATGAGCAGCAAAGTGGGAAAATACAGGCCCATATATTGTAGAGGTAGGCCTAAATGGAATTACAGTTCCTCTAGAATTGGATACGGGTACTGCCCGGACGGTCATGTCCAAGCTAGTTTTTGATAAGATTTTCAAAAACACACCTAAACTACATGCATCTAAACGATTTTGAAGAAGTACGGGGACATACAAATACCTATTTGTGGAGAAGCATACGTCACAGTTACACTCAACCAGAAAACTTTGTCTCATCCCTTAACCCTTTTAGTGGTGGATGAGCAAGGGCCTACTCTACTAGGCCGTGATTGGATTGATGCTTTGAAAATGCCAATTGACAAAATCTTGCCAAGCGGTCAGGCAGATGTGCATACACACTCATATCCATCTGACATAGACTCATTGTTAAAGGAGTTTTCTTCTGTTTTTGGGCCTGAAGTAGGCAACCTAAAAGGCCATCAGGTCTGCATAGAAGTAGATCCTAATGTAACTCCGAAATTTTGTAAGGCTCGTTCAATTGCGCATGCACTGCGGGAGAAGGTAGATTTAGAAATTGACAGGCTGCTAAAAGATAAAATTATTGAACCAGTCACACACGCTAAGTGGGCTACCCCAGTAGTTCCTGTACTAAAACCGGACAAGTCCGTGCGGTTATGTGGGGATTACCGTTTAACAGCAAATAGAGCCGTCCTTCTAGATTGCTATCCTATACCCAAGCCTGATGAATTATTTAGCTCTCTTGCTGGGGGTAAATATTTCACAAAACTCGATATGTCCCAAGCCTATGCTCAACTAAGTTTAGATGAAAACTCTAAAGAATTAACTATCATAAATACGCACCGAGGCCTATATAAGTACAATAGGCTATGCTATGGAATAGCATCGGCTCCGGGTATTTTTCAGAGGACAATGGACCAAGTTCTAGATCACATTCCAGGGGTACTTTGCTTTCTAGATGATGTCCTCATTTCAGGTTCGACTAAAAAAGAACACCTAACTAGATTAACCACGGTTCTAAAAAGACTCCGGGATGCCGGACTTAAGCTAAAGAGAGAAAAGTGTTCATGGGTCACTAATGAGGTTTCATATTTAGGGTTCCGCATAGATGCCTCAGGCATTCATCCAACGGTGGATAAACTAGAAGCAATAGAAAAGGCACCACCTCCACAAAACATCACACAGTTACAAGCTTATTTAGGTCTCCTAAACTTTTATAGGAAATTTTTGCCTAATGCATCGACTTTCCTTGAACCCCTAAATAAGCTATTACGATCTGGGGAACAGTGGAGATGGGAGAAAACTCAAAAGGAGCATTTGAGGCTTCAAAGGACGTACTACTAAAGTCCACTCTCCTAGTGCATTATGATCCTAAACTTCCTCTCGTAGTTTCAGCAGACAGCAGTTCTTATGGAATTGGGGCAGTGTTATCTCACCACATTGATGGTGTAGATAGGCCTATCTGTTTTGCTTCTAGAACACTAACCGAGACGGAAAGACGATATGCACAAGTGGAACGTGAAGCATTAGCCTTAGTATTTGCAGTAAAAAAATTTCATTTCTATCTATGGGGTCATGAATTTAAACTAATTACTGACCATAAGCCTCTTTTAGGTTTATTTTCACCTAATAAAAATATTCCAGTTATGGCCTCAGGTAGGATTCAACGATGGGCACTGATTCTACAAGCCTATAAATTTGACTTAGTACATCGGTCAGGTAAACTTCTAGGTACGGCTGATGCGCTAAGTAGGTTGCCCTTAGAAAATCCAAATGATTGTGTACCTATACCTACAGAATGGGTTCACTTGGTGGAGTTTTTGGAATCCACTCCAGTATCTGCAGTACAAATAGAGCAGTGGACAAAATCAGACCCTATTCTGTCTAGGGTCATCCATTTCTGCTCAGTTGGTTGGCCTACTAAGGTTGAGAGTGAATTACAGCCTTTTATCAACGTCAGTCTGGCCTCTCGATTCAAAATGGCTGTCTCTTATGGGGCCACAGAGTGATTATTCCAAATAAAGGCAGGTCGAATTTAGTGAAGGAACTTCACGCTGAACACATGGGCGCAACAAAAATGAAAGAGCTGGCGAGAGCTTATTTCTGGTGGCCTGGTTTAGATGGAGAACTCGAATCATTGGTTCGTTCCTGTCAAAGCTGCCTAGAGAACAGAGATCTCCCAAGGAAAAGTCCACTTCATCCTTGGGAATGGCCTACTATACCGTGGCATAGGATCCATGTTGACTATGCAGGTCCTATAAATAATACTTATTTCCTAGTCATTGTGGACGCCTACTCTAAGTGGGTGGAAATTCTTCCAACCACTTCCACGACTTCGGGTGTTACTATTCGCTTACTCCGTTCGGTTTTCGCTCGATGGGGTTTACCCGTAGTCCTGGTTTCCGACAATGGTACTTGTTTTACCAGTGAGGAATTTCGTTCCTTCGTCCACCTAAATGGCATTAGACATGTCCGGTCTAGTGTTTCCACCCGTCTACTAACGGTCTCGCGGAAAACATGGTCCGTACTTTCAAGTCGGCCTTGCGTCATTCTCGTGGGGAGGAAATGCAAGTGGTGTTGGATAAATTTTTGTTTAAATATCGAATAACACCACACACCACGACGGGGTGTCTCCCTCTAAACTTCTGATTGGCCGGGGAATTCGTTCAGTTTTCGATTTGTTACGTCCAAACGAAACGTTACAACAACGAGTTTTACGCCATCAGGAAAAACAGAAGTTGTACCACGACACTAAAAGAGGGAGAGTTCTAGAAGCGAAACCTAATGATCCAGTTATGATTCGCAACTATGGGGCTGGACCAAAATGGGTTCCTGCAACTGTGCAGGAGAGAACGGGCCCTGTTTCCTTCAAGTGCCAACTAGAAGATGGTCGTTCTATTAAACGCCATCAGGACCAGATATGGGAACGTGAAGTGCAGAAGGACCAGAGTCTTCCGGAAGAGAGAACTGATCCTCCGGAAAATGGTTCAACTTGCCCGCCTATACAGGTTGCACCTAATCCTACTACATCAACCCCGCTCCGCAGGTCGTCTAGGGTCCCTCATCCCCCTGACAGACTAACTTGTAGGGGAGGAGTGAGGTGACGTATATGTATATATATGTATATAGTCTAAAAGTCACTAAAGGGTAAATATCACTAAATCTAAGCTGAATGGCAAGACCAAGTCATAAACGAACCAACGCGGCTGTTCGTATTGCTTTGGTCTGGCCTAGACATGTTTTTTCCTATCTGACCTAATCTTTGGTGCTGAGTATAGTTAGATGATGTTTCTAAGGTGACAAATCGGGTAGGAAGTTGTTCGTACTTAAGTATAGTTAGGGGTAATGTCTATAGCTTCTAAATTGGTAATGTAAGAGAGAGTTAGGTAGGCTGTTTCTGGGACACAGGAATAAAACGGTAGGCTTCAAGGAATACCTAATTCAACGCACCGGTAAGTGCTTTTGATTGTTTGCTAGAACCTAAGTAACCTAACTGGGGTGTCTACCCCACGCTATCACATTTGGCGACGAGGATGGGATTTGGCTCATTTGGTTAAATTTTGTTCATTGGGTTAAATTTGGCTAATTGGGTTAATTTGGCTTATTGGGTTCAAGTGGTTGTTTGGAAAATTGGATGTAGCCTAGTGGGTCGTCCGATTTGGTTTGTTTGTGTGGGTAAGCTACCGTACTATAGCGTAGTCCCGCCGCCCTAACTCTAAAACTAATTCCTACTCAGCCCTAACTCTAATACAATTCTACTCAGCCCTAACTCTAATACAATTCACTACTCAGCCCTAACTCTAATACAATTCACTACTCAGCCCTAACTCTAATAAAATTCACTATTCAGCCCTAACTGGGGAGTAACTAGATCAAATTTAAACCTAACCTAACCTACTTCACGTGATTTGGCCTAATTCGGTTTTGCTCTAGCATGTCGGTGATTGGCCATATAAGCCCCTACGAAGACTCTGGGGAGGACTTCGAAGCTTATGCCACTAGGGTGAGGTTGTTTTTCGAGGCAAATTCCATTCCGGATGCTAAGAAAGTACCTACCTTTTTAACTATAATAGGCCCTAAAACGTTTGGTTTAGTTATGGACCTAGTTTCTCCTAAAGCACCGGAAACTTGCACCTATAATGAATTGGTACAGGCCCTAACCGATCACTACAAACCCCGAGTAGTTCTCATCTATGAACGTTTCAAATTTTATTCAAGGCATCAGACGGGAAATGAAAGCATTGCAGAGTTTGTTGCAGGAATAAAAAGCCATAGCCGTACGTGTAAATTTGGGGACAAATTAGATGAAATGCTAAGAGATAGGTTTGTAATGGGTCTCAAAGAGGAGTCTACCCAGAGAGCCCTATTAGCCATACAGGACCTAACTTTTAGTCAGGCTGTAGAAATAGCTACGGCTAGAGAAGCAGCTGCTAAAGATGTTAGAGCTTTTGGCAATCATAGTAGTAAAGCCCAACACGTAAATAGCTTTAAATCTTCGAGGCCTGGCAGACCTAACGAGCCTACTAGACAGGCAAATAAAAGGTATGAGGCGAATACGACTAAGCCTACTAATTCTACTAAGCCTTCCAAGCCATGTACAGGGTGTGGAAAACACCATTGGAAGAAAGATTGCCCTTTTAAAGAAGCAGTTTGCCGAAACTGTAGTAAAATAGGCCACATAGCTAAAGTGTGTTTTTCAAAGAAAACAAAGGGTGAAAATTCTAATTTTAACATTTCTAGTATAAATCCTCAAAAGGGAAATACTTCGAACATTGGGTGGAGTACCTATTTATGAGCAGCAAAGTGGGAAAATACAGGCCCATATATTGTAGAGGTAGGCCTAAATGGAATTACAGTTCCTCTAGAATTGGATACGGGTGCTGCCCGGACGGTCATGTCCAAGGTAGTTTTTGATAAGATTTTCAAAAACACACCTAAACTACATGCATCTAAAACGATTTTGAAGAAGTACGGGGACATACAAATACCTATTTGTGGAGAAGCATACGTCACAGTTACACTAACCAGAAAACTTTGTCTCATCCCTTAACCCTTTTAGTGGTGGATGAGCAAGGGCCTACTCTACTAGGCCGTGATTGGATTGATGCTTTGAAAATGCCAATTGACAAAATCTTGCCAAGGGGTCAGGCAGATGTGCATACACTCTCATATCCATCTGACATAGACTCATTGTTAAGGAGTTTTCTTCTGTTTTTGGGCCTGAAGTAGGCAACCTAAAAGGCCATCAGGTCTGCATAGAAGTAGATCCTAATGTAACTCCGAAATTTTGTAAGGCTCGTTCAATTGCGCATGCACTGCGGGAGAAGGTAGATTTAGAAATTGACAGGCTGCTAAAAGATAAAATTATTGAACCAGTCACACACGCTAAGTGGGCTGCCCCAGTAGTTCCTGTACTAAAACCGGACAAGTCCGTGCGGTTATGGGGATTACCGTTTAACAGCAAATAGAGCCGTCCTTCTAGATTGCTATCCTATACCCAAGCCTGATGAATTATTTAGCTCTCTTGCTGGGGGTAAATATTTCACAAAACTCGATATGTCCCAAGCCTATGCTCAACTAAGTTTAGATGAAAACTCTAAAGAATTAACTATCATAAATACGCACCGAGGCCTATATAAGTACAATAGGCTATGCTATGGAATAGCATCGGCTCCGGTATTTTTCAGAGGACAATGGACCAAGTTCTAGGTCACATTCCAGGGGTACTTTGCTTTCTAGATGATGTCCTCATTTCAGGTTCGACTAAAAAAGAACACCTAACTAGATTAACCACGGTTCTAAAAAGACTCCGGGATGCCGGACTTAAGCTAAAGAGAGAAAAGTGTTCATGGGTCACTAACGAGGTTTCATATTTAGGGTTCCGCATAGATGCCTCAGGCATTCATCCAACGGTGGATAAACTAGAAGCAATAGAAAAGGCACCACCTCCACAAAACATCACACAGTTACAAGCTTATTTAGGTCTCCTAAACTTTTATAGGAAATTTTTGCCTAATGCATCGACTTTCCTTGAACCCCTAAATAAGCTATTACGATCTGGGGAACAGTGGAGATGGGAGAAAACTCAAAAGGAGCATTTGAGGCTTCAAAGGACGTACTACTAAAGTCCACTCTCCTAGTGCATTATGATCCTAAACTTCCTCTCGTAGTTTCAGCAGACAGCAGTTCTTATGGAATTGGGGCAGTGTTATCTCACCACATTGATGGTGTAGATAGGCCTATCTGTTTTGCTTCTAGAACACTAACGAGACGGAAAGACGATATGCACAAGTGGAACGTGAAGCATTAGCCTTAGTATTTGCAGTAAAAAAATTTCATTTCTATCTATGGGGTCATGAATTTAAACTAATTACTGACCATAAGCCTCTTTTAGGTTTATTTTCACCTAATAAAAATATTCCAGTTATGGCCTCAGGTAGGATTCAACGATGGGCACTGATTCTACAAGCCTATAAATTTGACTTAGTACATCGGTCAGGTAAACTTCTAGGTACGGCTGATGCGCTAAGTAGGTTGCCCTTAGAAAATCCAAATGATTGTGTACCTATACCTACAGAATGGGTTCACTTGGTGGAGTTTTTGGAATCCACTCCAGTATCTGCAGTACAAATAGAGCAGTGGACAAAATCAGACCCTATTCTGTCTAGGGTCATCCATTTCTGCTCAGTTGGTTGGCCTACTAAGGTTGAGAGTGAATTACAGCCTTTTTATCACGTCAGTCTGGCCTCTCGATTCAAAATGGCTGTCTCTTATGGGGCCACAGAGTGATTATTCCAAATAAAGGCAGGTCGAATTTAGTGAAGGAACTTCACGCTGAACACATGGGCGCAACAAAAATGAAAGAGCTGGCGAGAGCTTATTTCTGGTGGCCTGGTTTAGATGGAGAACTCGAATCATTGGTTCGTTCCTGTCAAAGCTGCCTAGAGAACAGAGATCTCCCAAGGAAAAGTCCACTTCATCCTTGGGAATGGCCTACTATACCGTGGCATAGGATCCATGTTGACTATGCAGGTCCTATAAATAATACTTATTTCCTAGTCATTGTGGACGCCTACTCTAAGTGGGTGGAAATTTTCCAACCACTTCCACGACTTCGGGTGTTACTATTCGCTTACTCCGTTCAGTTTTCGCTCGATGGGGTTTACCCGTAGTCCTGGTTTCCGACAATGGTACTTGTTTTACCAGTGAGGAATTTCGTTCCTTCGTCCACCTAAATGGCATTAGACATGTCCGGTCTAGTGTTTTCCACCCGTCTACTAACGGTCTCGCGGAAAACATGGTCCGTACTTTCAAGTCGGCCTTGCGTCATTCTCGTGGGGAGGAAATGCAAGTGGTGTTGGATAAATTTTTGTTTAAATATCGAATAACACCACACACCACGACGGGGTGTCTCCCTCTAAACTTCTGATTGGCCGGGGAATTCGTTCAGTTTTGATTTGTTACGTCCAAACGAAACGTTACAACAACGAGTTTTACGCCATCAGGAAAAACAGAAGTTGTACCACGACACTAAAAGAGGGAGAGTTCTAGAAGCGAAACCTAATGATCCAGTTATGATTCGCAACTATGGGGCTGGACCAAAATGGGTTCCTGCAACTGTGCAGGAGAGAACGGGCCCTGTTTCCTTCAAGTGCCAACTAGAAGATGGTCGTTCTATTAAACGCCATCAGGACCAGATATGGGAACGGAAGTGCAGAAGGACCAGAGTCTTCCGGAAGAGAGAACTGATCCTCCGGAAAATGGTTCAACTTGCCCGCCTATACAGGTTGCACCTGATCCTACTACATCAACCCCGCTCCGCAGGTCGTCTAGGGTCCCTCATCCCCCTGACAGACTAAACTTGTAGGGGAGGAGTGAGGTGACGTGTATGTATATATATGTATATAGTCTAAAAGTCACTAAAGGTAAATATCACTAAATCTAAGCTGAATGGCAAGACCAAGCCATAAACGAACCAACGGCTGTTCGTATTGCTTTGGTCTGGCCTAGACATGTTTTTTCCTATCTGACCTAATCTTTGGTGCTGAGTAAATTAGGTGATGAATCTAAGGTGACAAATCGGGTAGGAAGTTGTTCGTACTTAAGTATAGTTAGGGGTAATGTCTATAGCTTCTAAATTGGTAATGTAAGAGAGAGTTAGGTAGGCTGTTTGTGGGACACAGGAATAAAACGGTAGGCTTCAAGGAATACCTAATTCAACGCACCGGTAAGTGCTTTTGAGTGTTTGCTAGAACCTAAGTAACCTAACTGGGGTGTCTACCCCACGCTATCACATTTGGCGACGAGGATGGGATTTGGCTCATTTGGTTAAATTTTGTTCATTGGGTTAAATTTGGCTCATTGGGTTAATTTGGCTTATTGGGTTCAAGTGGTTGTTTGGAAAATTGGATGTAGCCTAGTGGGTCGTCCGATTTGGTTTGTTTGTGTGGGTAAGCTACCGTACTATAGCGTAGGTCCCGCCGCCCTAACTCTAAAACTAATTCCTACTCAGCCCTAACTCTAAACAATTCCTACTCAGCCCTAACTCTAAACAATTCACTACTCAGCCCTAACTCTAATAAATTCACTATTCAGCCCTAACTGGGGAGTAACTAGATCAAATTTAAACCTAACCTAACCTACTTCACGTGATTTGGCCTAATTCGGTTTTGCTCTAGCATGTCGGTGATTGGCCATATAAGCCCCTACGAAGACTCTGGGGAGGACTTCGAAGCTTATGCCACTAGGGTGAGGTTGTTTTTCGAGGCAAATTCCATTCCGGATGCTAAGAAAGTACCTACCTTTTTAACTATAATAGGCCCTAAAACGTTTGGTTTAGTTATGGACCTAGTTTCTCCTAAAGCACCGGAAACTTGCACCTATAATGAATTGGTACAGGCCCTAACCGATCACTACAAACCCCGAGTAGTTCTCATCTATGAACGTTTCAAATTTTATTCAAGGCATCAGACGGGAAATGAAAGCATTGCAGAGTTTGTTGCAGGAATAAAAAGCCATAGCCGTACGTGTAAATTTGGGGACAAATTAGATGAAATGCTAAGAGATAGGTTTGTAATGGGTCTCAAAGAGGAGTCTACCCAGAGAGCCCTATTAGCCATACAGGACCTAACTTTTAGTCAGGCTGTAGAAATAGCTACGGCTAGAGAAGCAGCTGCTAAAGATGTTAGAGCTTTTGGAAATCATAGTAGTAAAGCCCAACACGTAAATAGCTTTAAATCTTCTAGGCCTGGCAGACCTAACGAGCCTACTAGACAGGCAAATAAAAGGTATGAGGCGAATACGACTAAGCCTACTAATTCTACTAAGCCTTCCAAGCCATGTACAGGGTGTGGAAAACACCATTGGAAGAAAGATTGCCCTTTTAAAGAAGCAGTTTGCCGAAACTGTAGTAAAATAGGCCACATAGCTAAAGTGTGTTTTTCAAAGAAAACAAAGGGTGAAAATTCTAATTTTAACATTTCTAGTATAAATCCTCAAAAGGGAAATACTTCGAACATTGGAGTGGAGTACCTATTTTATGAGCAGCAAAGTGGGAAAAATACAGGCCCATATATTGTAGAGGTAGGCCTAAATGGAATTACAGTTCCTCTAGAATTGGATACGGGTGCTGCCCGGACGGTCATGTCCAAGGTAGTTTTTGATAAGATTTTCAAAAACACACCTAAACTACATGCATCTAAAACGATTTTGAAGAAGTACGGGGACATACAAATACCTATTTGTGGAGAAGCATACGTCACAGTTACACTAACCAGAAAACTTTGTCTCATCCCTTAACCCTTTTAGTGGTGGATGAGCAAGGGCCTACTCTACTAGGCCGTGATTGGATTGATGCTTTGAAATGCCAATTGACAAAATCTTGCCAAGGGGTCAGGCAGATGTGCATACACTCTCATATCCATCTGACATAGACTCATTGTTAAGAGTTTTCTTCTTTTGGGCCTGAAGTAGGCAACCTAAAAGGCCATCAGGTCTGCATAGAAGTAGATCCTAATGTAACTCCGAAATTTTGTAAGGCTCGTTCAATTGCGCATGCACTGCGGGAGAAGGTAGATTTAGAAATTGACAGGCTGCTAAAAGATAAAATTATTGAACCAGTCACACACGCTAAGTGGGCTGCCCCAGTAGTTCCTGTACTAAAACCGGACAAGTCCGTGCGGTTATGTGGGGATTACCGTTTAACAGCAAATAGAGCCGTCCTTCTAGATTGCTATCCTATACCCAAGCCTGATGAATTATTTAGCTCTCTTGCTGGGGGTAAATATTTCACAAAACTCGATATGTCCCAAGCCTATGCTCAACTAAGTTTAGATGAAAACTCTAAAGAATTAACTATCATAAATACGCACCGAGGCCTATATAAGTACAATAGGCTATGCTATGGAATAGCATCGGCTCCAGGTATTTTTCAGAGGACAATGGACCAAGTTCTAGGTCACATTCCAGGGGTACTTTGCTTTCTAGATGATGTCCTCATTTCAGGTTCGACTAAAAAAGAACACCTAACTAGATTAACCACGGTTCTAAAAAGACTCCGGGATGCCGGACTTAAGCTAAAGAGAGAAAAGTGTTCATGGGTCACTAATGAGGTTTCATATTTAGGGTTCCGCATAGATGCCTCAGGCATTCATCCAACGGTGGATAAACTAGAAGCAATAGAAAAGGCACCACCTCCACAAAACATCACACAGTTACAAGCTTATTTAGGTCTCCTAAACTTTTATAGGAAATTTTTGCCTAATGCATCGACTTTCCTTGAACCCCTAAATAAGCTATTACGATCTGGGGAACAGTGGAGATGGGAGAAAACTCAAAAGGAGGCATTTGAGGCTTCAAAGGACGTACTACTAAAGTCCACTCTCCTAGTGCATTATGATCCTAAACTTCCTCTCGTAGTTTCAGCAGACAGCAGTTCTTATGGAATTGGGGCAGTGTTATCTCACCACATTGATGGTGTAGATAGGCCTATCTGTTTTGCTTCTAGAACACTAACCGAGACGGAAAGACGATATGCACAAGTGGAACGTGAAGCATTAGCCTTAGTATTTGCAGTAAAAAAATTTCATTTCTATCTATGGGGTCATGAATTTAAACTAATTACTGACCATAAGCCTCTTTTAGGTTTATTTTCACCTAATAAAAATATTCCAGTTATGGCCTCAGGTAGGATTCAACGATGGGCACTGATTCTACAAGCCTATAAATTTGACTTAGTACATCGGTCAGGTAAACTTCTAGGTACGGCTGATGCGCTAAGTAGGTTGCCCTTAGAAAATCCAAATAATTGTGTACCTATACCTACAGAATGGGTTCACTTGGTGGAGTTTTTGGAATCCACTCCAGTATCTGCAGTACAAATAGAGCAGTGGACAAAATCAGACCCTATTCTGTCTAGGGTCATCCATTTCTGCTCAGTTGGTTGGCCTACTAAGGTTGAGAGTGAATTACAGCCTTTTTATCAACGTCAGTCTGGCCTCTCGATTCAAAATGGTTGTCTCTTATGGGGCCACAGAGTGATTATTCCAAATAAAGGCAGATCGAATTTAGTGAAGGAACTTCACGCTGAACACATGGGCGCAACAAAAATGAAAGAGCTGGCGAGAGCTTATTTCTGGTGGCCTGGTTTAGATGGAGAACTCGAATCATTGGTTCGTTCCTGTCAAAGATGCCTAGAGAACAGAGATCTCCCAAGGAAAAGTCCACTTCATCCTTGGAATGGCCTACTATACCGTGGCATAGGATCCATGTTGACTTTGCAGGTCCTAAAATAATACTTATTTCCTAGTCATTGTGGACGCCTACTCTAAGTGGGTGGAAATTCTTCCAATCACTTCCACGACTTCGGGTGTTACTATTCGCTTACTCCGTTCGGTTTTCGCTCGATGGGGTTTACCAGTAGTCCTGGTTTCCGACAATGGTACTTGTTTTACCAGTGAGGAATTTCGTTCCTTCGTCCACCTAAATGGCATTAGACATGTCCGGTCTAGTGTTTTCCACCCGTCTACTAACGGTCTCGCGGAAAACATGGTCCGTACTTTCAAGTCGGCCTTGCGTCATTCTCGTGGGGAGGAAATGCAAGTGGTGTTGGATAAATTTTTGTTTAAATATAGAATAACACCACACACCACGACGGGGGTGTCTCCCCTAAACTTCTGATTGGCCGGGGAATTCGTTCAGTTTTCGATTTGTTACGTCCAAACGAAACGTTACAACAACGAGTTTTACGCCATCAGGAAAAACAGAAGTTGTACCACGACACTAAAAGAGGGAGAGTTCTAGAAGCGAAACCTAATGATCCAGTTATGATTCGCAACTATGGGGCTGGACCAAAATGGGTTCCTGCAACTGTGCAGGAGAGAACGGGCCCTGTTTCCTTCAATGACAACTAGAAGAAGGTCGTTCTATTAAACGCCATCAGGACCAGATATGGGAACGTGAAGTGCAGAAGGACCAGAGTCTTCCGGAAGAGAGAACTGATCCTCCGGAAAATGGTTCAACTTGCCCGCCTATACATGTTGCATCTAATCCTACTACATCAACCCCGCTCCGCAGGTCATCTAGGGTCCCTCATCCCCCTGACAGACTAAACTTGTAGGGGAGGAGTGAAGTGACGTGTATGTATATATATGTATATAGTCTAAAAGTCACTAAAGGGTAAATATCACTAAATCTAAGCTGAATGGCAAGAGCAAGTCATAAACGAACCAACGCGGCTGTTCGTATTGCTTTGGTCTGGCCTAGACATGTTTTTTCCTATCTGCCCTAATCTTTGGTGCTGAGTATAATTAGATGATGTTTCTAAGGTGACAAATCGGGTAGGAAGTTGTTCGTACTTAAGTATAGTTAGGGGTAATGTCTATAGCTTCTAAATTGGTAATGTAAGAGAGAGTTAGGTAGGCTGTTTGTGGGACACAGGAATAAAACGGTAGGCTTCAAGGAATACCTAATTCAACGCACCGGTAAGTGCTTTTGAGTGTTTGCTAGAACCTAAGTAACCTAACTGGGGTGTCTACCCCCACGCTATCACATTTGGCGACGAGGATGGGATTTGGCTCATTTGGTTAAATTTTGTTCATTGGGTTAAATTTGGCTCATTGGGTTAATTTGGCTTATTGGGTTCAAGTGGTTGTTTGGAAAATTGGATGTAGCCTAGTGGGTCGTCCGATTTGATTTGGTTTGTTTGTATGGGTAAGCTACCGTACTATAGCTTAGGTCCCGCCGCCCTAACTCTAAAACTAATTCCTACTCAGCCCTAACTCTAATACAATTCACTACTCAGCCCTAACTCTAATAAAATTCACTATTCAGCCCTAACTGGGGAGTAACTAGATCAAATTTAAACCTAACCTAACGTACTTCACCTGATTTGGCCTAATTCGGTTTTGCTCTAGCATGTCGGTGATTGGCCATATAAGCCCCTACGAAGACTCTGGGGAGGACTTCGAAGCTTATGCCACTAGGGTGAGGTTGTTTTTCGAGGCAAATTCCATTCCGGATGCTAAGAAAGTACCTACCTTTTTAACTATAATAGGCCCTAAAACGTTTGGTTTAGTTATGGACCTAGTTTCTCCTAAAGCACCGGAAACTTGCACCTATAATGAATTGGTACAGGCCCTAACCGATCACTACAAACCCCGAGTAGTTCTCATCTATGAACGTTTCAAATTTTATTCAAGGCATCAGACGGGAAATGAAAGCATTGCAGAGTTTGTTGCAGGAATAAAAAGCCATAGCCGTACGTGTAAATTTGGGGACAAATTAGATGAAATGCTAAGAGATAGGTTTGTAATGGGTCTCAAAGAGGAGTCTACCCAGAGAGCCCTATTAGCAAAGCTGGGCACAAACCGTTAATCCGTTAATCGTTAATTAACGAAGTTAACTTTTTCGTTAACGATTTAACTTTTAAGTTAACTTTGAAAATCATTATCGGACTAATTAACTTCCGTTACATTTAACTTCCGTTAACTCAAGTCCGTTAACCCAAAAAATTCATAAATAAACGTTTAAAAGTTTCTATTATTTTCAGTGCTGAGCAGGTGCGCAATTAATCCACCACTGTTAATAGTGATGAACGAATTTCCATTTCCGCAGTGCAAAATCAGGCGATATATTTGTTTCCGTCGCCACAATTTGTGTCTTACCAAATATGGTAGTTATTTATGGCATTGGTTTGAGCAAAACATGGTCGACTGTAAAATCAGGCGGAAAGATTTGCCATTTGAGTTGAATGTTTCAACTTCTTTCAAGAAATATCACGAGCATTTTAAGGCACTTTCAATAATATATATGTAACAATTACAACAAATAACTACATTCGTTTCATTTGCAGTCTGTCTCTTGCGCAACATGTTTGTGCTAGTGAATATTTAAAAATAATCGTTGTCAAGTAAGTCATGTATATTTATAATATGTCTGTGAGTACCTTATTAGTAGTCTCCTTGATACATTTCAAGAACCATAAAACTGATCAGGTAAGATTTCAATTCTCATGTCACTTTGATGACATAAATTAAGTCAATTGATGTCTTACAATGGGAGCGTTTTCACCTTAACCCTTTATGTCCTGGCGGTATTCTAGGTACCACATCTTTAAAATCTCCATAATTATTTTTCTACCGGTTGATCCTGCCGGTACTTTCAAGTCCCAATGTGAATTAGTTTCTTTATGAGATAATAGATGGCGTTGAGAAGTAAATGTGAGCGTGTGGCGCCAGAGGCTGTTTACGCTTTAGTATCTCTGCCATCCCCTCCAGTGCTGCAGTGGAGCGTTTGTCTCTATGGGCAAGGACATCCTGAGGGCCAAGAGATCATCCCTGTCTGATGAAAACTTTGATATGCTAATTTTCATGAAGGGCAACATGCATCTCATGGACAAAATGGAGAACGAGAAGAAGAGGGAAAATTAAATTATATATATATTGTGTTTTTCATTTTTTTTAATAATAAAAGTTAACGTTAACGGTTTATCGGTAACTTCCGTTACACGTTTAACGAATTAACAGATTAACGGTTAACGAAGTTAACTTTTTGGTTAACGGATTAGCGGTTAACGAAGTTAACTTTTTGGTTAACGGTGCCCACCACTGCCTATTAGCCATACCGGACCTAACTTTTAGTCAGGCTGTAGAAATAGCTACGGCTAGAGAAGCAGCTGCTAAAGATGTTAGAGCTTTTGGCAATCATAATAGTAAAGCCCAACGCGTAAATAGCTTTAAATCTTCGAGGCCTGGCAGACGTAACGAGCCTACTAGACAGGCAAATAAAAGGTATGAGGCGAATACGACTAAGCCTACTAATTCTACTAAGCCTTCCAAGCCATGTACAGGGTGTGGAAAACACCATTGGAAGAAAGATTGCCCTTTTAAAGAAGCAGTTTGCCGAAACTGTAGTAAAATAGGCCACATAGCTAAAGTGTGTTTTTCAAAGAAAACAAAGGGTGAAAATTCTAATTTTAACATTTCTAGTATAAATCCTCAAAAGGGAAATACTTCGAACATTGGGGTGGAGTACCTATTTTATGAGCAGCAAAGTGGGAAAATACAGGCCCATATATTGTAGAGGTAGGCCTAAATGGAATTACAGTTCCTCTAGAATTGGATACGGGTACTGCCCGGACGGTCATGTCCAAGCTAGTTTTTGATAAGATTTTCAAAAACACACCTAAACTACATGCATCTAATACGATTTTGAAGAAGTACGGGGACATACAAATACCTATTTGTGGAGAAGCATACGTCACAGTTACACTCAACCAGAAAACTTTGTCTCATCCCTTAACCCTTTTAGTGGTGGATGAGCAAGGGCCTACTCTACTAGGCCGTGATTGGATTGATGCTTTGAAAATGCCAATTGACAAAATCTTGCCAAGGGGTCAGGCAGATGTGCATACACACTCATATCCATCTGACATAGACTCATTGTTAAAGGAGTTTTCTTCTGTTTTTGGGCCTGAAGTAGGCAACCTAAAAGGCCATCAGGTCTGCATAGAAGTAGATCCTAATGTAACTCCGAAATTTTGTAAGGCTCGTTCAATTGCGCATGCACTGCGGGAGAAGGTAGATTTAGAAATTGACAGGCTGCTAAAAGATAAAATTATTGAACCAGTCACACACGCTAAGTGGGCTACCCCAGTAGTTCCTGTACTAAAACCGGACAAGTCCGTGCGGTTATGTGGGGATTACCGTTTAACAGCAAATAGAGCCGTCCTTCTAGATTGCTATCCTATACCCAAGCCTGATGAATTATTTAGCTCTCTTGCTGGGGGTAAATATTTCACAAAACTCGATATGTCCCAAGCCTATGCTCAACTAAGTTTAGATGAAAACTCTAAAGAATTAACTATCATAAATACGCACCGAGGCCTATATAAGTACAATAGGCTATGCTATGGAATAGCATCGGCTCCGGGTATTTTTCAGAGGACAATGGACCAAGTTCTAGATCACATTCCAGGGGTACTTTGCTTTCTAGATGATGTCCTCATTTCAGGTTCGACTAAAAAAGAACACCTAACTAGATTAACCACGGTTCTAAAAAGACTCCGGGATGCCGGACTTAAGCTAAAGAGAGAAAAGTGTTCATGGGTCACTAATGAGGTTTCATATTTAGGGTTCCGCATAGATCTCAGGCATTCATCCAACGGTGGATAAACTAGAAGCAATAGAAAAGGCACCACCTCCACAAAACATCACACAGTTACAAGCTTATTTAGGTCTCCTAAACTTTTATAGGAAATTTTTGCCTAATGCATCGACTTTCCTTGAACCCCTAAATAAGCTATTACGATCTGGGGAACAGTGGAGATGGGAGAAAACTCAAAAGGAGGCATTTGAGGCTTCAAGGACGTACTACTAAAGTCCACTCTCCTAGTGCATTATGATCCTAAACTTCCTCTCGTAGTTTCAGCAGACAGCAGTTCTTATGGAATTGGGGCAGTGTTATCTCACCACATTGATGGTGTAGATAGGCCTATCTGTTTTGCTTCTAGAACACTAACCGAGACGGAAAGACGATATGCACAAGTGGAACGTGAAGCATTAGCCTTAGTATTTGCAGTAAAAAAATTTCATTTCTATCTATGGGGTCATGAATTTAAACTAATTACTGACCATAAGCCTCTTTTAGGTTTATTTTCACCTAATAAAAATATTCCAGTTATGGCCTCAGGTAGGATTCAACGATGGGCACTGATTCTACAAGCCTATAAATTTGACTTAGTACATCGGTCAGGTAAACTTCTAGGTACGGCTGATGCGCTAAGTAGGTTGCCCTTAGAAAATCCAAATGATTGTGTACCTATACCTACAGAATGGGTTCACTTGGTGGAGTTTTTGGAATCCACTCCAGTATCTGCAGTACAAATAGAGCAGTGGACAAAATCAGACCCTATTCTGTCTAGGGTCATCCATTTCTGCTCAGTTGGTTGGCCTACTAAGGTTGAGAGTGAATTACAGCCTTTTATCAACGTCAGTCTGGCCTCTCGATTCAAAATGGCTGTCTCTTATGGGGCCACAGAGTGATTATTCCAAATAAAGGCAGGTCGAATTTAGTGAAGGAACTTCACGCTGAACACATGGGCGCAACAAAAATGAAAGAGCTGGCGAGAGCTTATTTCTGGTGGCCTGGTTTAGATGGAGAACTCGAATCATTGGTTCGTTCCTGTCAAAGCTGCCTAGAGAACAGAGATCTCCCAGGAAAAGTCCACTTCATCCTTGGGAATGGCCTACTATACCGTGGCATAGGATCCATGTTGACTATGCAGGTCCTATAAATAATACTTATTTCCTAGTCATTGTGGACGCCTACTCTAAGTGGGTGGAAATTTTCCAACCACTTCCACGACTTCGGGTGTTACTATTCGCTTACTCCGTTCAGTTTTCGCTCGATGGGGTTTACCCGTAGTCCTGGTTTCCGACAATGGTACTTGTTTTACCAGTGAGGAATTTCGTTCCTTCGTCCACCTAAATGGCATTAGACATGTCCGGTCTAGTGTTTTCCACCCGTCTACTAACGGTCTCGCGGAAAACATGGTCCGTACTTTCAAGTCGGCCTTGCGTCATTCTCGTGGGGAGGAAATGCAAGTGGTGTTGGATAAATTTTTGTTTAAATATCGAATAACACCACACACCACGACGGGGGTGTCTCCCTCTAAACTTCTGATTGGCCGGGGAATTCGTTCAGTTTTCGATTTGTTACGTCCAAACGAAACGTTACAACAACGAGTTTTACGCCATCAGGAAAAACAGAAGTTGTACCACGACACTAAAAGAGGGAGAGTTCTAGAAGCGAAACCTAATGATCCAGTTATGATTCGCAACTATGGGGCTGGACCAAAATGGGTTCCTGCAACTGTGCAGGAGAGAACGGGCCCTGTTTCCTTCAAGTGCCAACTAGAAGATGGTCGTTCTATTAAACGCCATCAGGACCAGATATGGGAACGTGAAGTGCAGAAGGACCAGAGTCTTCCGGAAGAGAGAACTGATCCTCCGGAAAATGGTTCAACTTGCCCGCCTATACAGGTTGCACCTAATCCTACTACATCAACCCCGCTCCGCAGGTCGTCTAGGGTCCCTCATCCCCCTGACAGACTAAACTTGTAGGGGAGGAGTGAGGTGACGTATATGTATATATATGTATATAGTCTAAAAGTCACTAAAGGGTAAATATCACTAAATCTAAGCTGAATGGCAAGACCAAGTCATAAACGAACCAACGCGGCTGTTCGTATTGCTTTGGTCTGGCCTAGACATGTTTTTTCCTATCTGACCTAATCTTTGGTGCTGAGTAGTTAGATGATGTTTCTAAGGTGACAAATCGGGTAGGAAGTTGTTCGTACTTAAGTATAGTTAGGGGTAATGTCTATAGCTTCTAAATTGGTAATGTAAGAGAGAGTTAGGTAGGCTGTTTCTGGGACACAGGAATAAAACGGTAGGCTTCAAGGAATACCTAATTCAACGCACCGGTAAGTGCTTTTGATTGTTTGCTAGAACCTAAGTAACCTAACTGGGGTGTCTACCCCACGCTATCACATTTGGCGACGAGGATGGGATTTGGCTCATTTGGTTAAATTTTGTTCATTGGGTTAAATTTGGCTCATTGGGTTAATTTGGCTTATTGGGGTTCAAGTGGTTGTTTGGAAAATTGGATGTAGCCTAGTGGGTCGTCCGATTTGGTTTGTTTGTGTGGGTAAGCTACCGTACTATAGCGTAGGTCCCGCCGCCCTAACTCTAAAACTAATTCCTACTCAGCCCTAACTCTAATACAATTCACTACTCAGCCCTAACTCTAAACAATTCACTACTCAGCCCTAACTCTAATACAATTCACTCAGCCCTAACTCTAATAAAATTCACTATTCAGCCCTAACTGGGAGTAACTAGATCAAATTTAAACCTAACCTAACCTACTTCACGTGATTTGGCCTAATTCGGTTTTGCTCTAGCATGTCGGTGATTGGCCATATAAGCCCCTACGAAGACTCTGGGGAGGACTTCGAAGCTTATGCCACTAGGGTGAGGTTGTTTTTCGAGGCAAATTCCATTCCGGATGCTAAGAAAGTACCTACCTTTTTAACTATAATAGGCCCTAAAACGTTTGGTTTAGTTATGGACCTAGTTTCTCCTAAAGCACCGGAAACTTGCACCTATAATGAATTGGTACAGGCCCTAACCGATCACTACAAACCCCGAGTAGTTCTCATCTATGAACGTTTCAAATTTTATTCAAGGCATCAGACGGGAAATGAAAGCATTGCAGAGTTTGTTGCAGGAATAAAAAGCCATAGCCGTACGTGTAAATTTGGGGACAAATTAGATGAAATGCTAAGAGATAGGTTTGTAATGGGTCTCAAAGAGGAGTCTACCCAGAGAGCCCTATTAGCCATACAGGACCTAACTTTTAGTCAGGCTGTAGAAATAGCTACGGCTAGAGAAGCAGCTGCTAAAGATGTTAGAGCTTTTGGCAATCATAGTAGTAAAGCCCAACACGTAAATAGCTTTAAATCTTCGAGGCCTGGCAGACCTAACGAGCCTACTAGACAGGCAAATAAAAGGTATGAGGCGAATACGACTAAGCCTACTAATTCTACTAAGCCTTCCAAGCCATGTACAGGGTGTGGAAAACACCATTGGAAGAAAGATTGCCCTTTTAAAGAAGCAGTTTGCCGAAACTGTAGTAAAATAGGCCACATAGCTAAAGTGTGTTTTTCAAAGAAAACAAAGGGTGAAAATTCTAATTTTAACATTTCTAGTATAAATCCTCAAAAGGGAAATACTTCGAACATTGGGGTGGAGTACCTATTTTATGAGCCAAAGTGGGAAAAATACAGGCCCATATATTGTAGAGGTAGGCCTAAATGGAATTACAGTTCCTCTAGAATTGGATACGGGTGCTGCCCGGACGGTCATGTCCAAGGTAGTTTTTGATAAGATTTTCAAAAACACACCTAAACTACATGCATCTAAAACGATTTTGAAGAAGTACGGGGACATACAAATACCTATTTGTGGAGAAGCATACGTCACAGTTACACTCAACCAGAAAACTTTGTCTCATCCCTTAACCCTTTTAGTGGTGGATGAGCAAGGGCCTACTCTACTAGGCCGTGATTGGATTGATGCTTTGAAATGCCAATTGACAAAATCTTGCCAAGGGGTCAGGCAGATGTGCATACACTCTCATATCCATCTGACATAGACTCATTGTTAAAGAGTTTTCTTCTGTTTTTGGGCCTGAAGTAGGCAACCTAAAAGGCCATCAGGTCTGCATAGAAGTAGATCCTAATGTAACTCCGAAATTTTGTAAGGCTCGTTCAATTGCGCATGCACTGCGGGAGAAGGTAGATTTAGAAATTGACAGGCTGCTAAAAGATAAAATTATTGAACCAGTCACACACGCTAAGTGGGCTGCCCCAGTAGTTCCTGTACTAAAACCGGACAAGTCCGTGCGGTTATGTGGGGATTACCGTTTAACAGCAAATAGAGCCGTCCTTCTAGATTGCTATCCTATACCCAAGCCTGATGAATTATTTAGCTCTCTTGCTGGGGGTAAATATTTCACAAAACTCGATATGTCCCAAGCCTATGCTCAACTAAGTTTAGATGAAAACTCTAAAGAATTAACTATCATAAATACGCACCGAGGCCTATATAAGTACAATAGGCTATGCTATGGAATAGCATCGGCTCCGGGTATTTTTCAGAGGACAATGGACCAAGTTCTAGTCACATTCCAGGGGTACTTTGCTTTCTAGATGATGTCCTCATTTCAGGTTCGACTAAAAAAGAACACCTAACTAGATTAACCACGGTTCTAAAAAGACTCCGGGATGCCGGACTTAAGCTAAAGAGAGAAAAGTGTTCATGGGTCACTAATGAGGTTTCATATTTAGGGTTCCGCATAGATGCCTCAGGCATTCATCCAACGGTGGATGAACTAGAAGCAATAGAAAAGGCACCACCTCCACAAAACATCACACAGTTACAAGCTTATTTAGGTCTCCTAAACTTTTATAGGAAATTTTTGCCTAATGCATCGACTTTCCTTGAACCCCTAAATAAGCTATTACGATCTGGGGAACAGTGGAGATGGGAGAAAACTCAAAAGGAGGCATTTGAGGCTTCAAAGGACGTACTACTAAAGTCCACTCTCCTAGTGCATTATGATCCTAAACTTCCTCTCGTAGTTTCAGCAGACAGCAGTTCTTATGGAATTGGGGCAGTGTTATCTCACCACATTGATGGTGTAGATAGGCCTATCTGTTTTGCTTCTAGAACACTAACCGAGACGGAAAGACGATATGCACAAGTGGAACGTGAAGCATTAGCCTTAGTATTTGCAGTAAAAAAATTTCATTTCTATCTATGGGGTCATGAATTTAAACTAATTACTGACCATAAGCCTCTTTTAGGTTTATTTTCACCTAATAAAAATATTCCAGTTATGGCCTCAGGTAGGATTCAACGATGGGCACTGATTCTACAAGCCTATAAATTTGACTTAGTACATCGGTCAGGTAAACTTCTAGGTACGGCTGATGCGCTAAGTAGGTTGCCCTTAGAAAATCCAAATAATTGTGTACCTATACCTACAGAATGGGTTCACTTGGTGGAGTTTTTGGAATCCACTCCAGTATCTGCAGTACAAATAGAGCAGTGGACAAAATCAGACCCTATTCTGTCTAGGGTCATCCATTTCTGCTCAGTTGGTTGGCCTACTAAGGTTGAGAGTGAATTACAGCCTTTTTATCAACGTCAGTCTGGCCTCTCGATTCAAAATGGTTGTCTCTTATGGGGCCACAGAGTGATTATTCCAAATAAAGGCAGATCGAATTTAGTGAAGGAACTTCACGCTGAACACATGGGCGCAACAAAAATGAAAGAGCTGGCGAGAGCTTATTTCTGGTGGCCTGGTTTAGATGGAGAACTCGAATCATTGGTTCGTTCCTGTCAAAGATGCCTAGAGAACAGAGATCTCCCAAGGAAAAGTCCACTTCATCCTTGTGAATGGCCTACTATACCGTGGCATAGGATCCATGTTGACTTGCAGGTCCTATAAATAATACTTATTTCCTAGTCATTGTGGACGCCTACTCTAAGTGGGTGGAAATTCTTCCAATCACTTCCACGACTTCGGGTGTTACTATTCGCTTACTCCGTTCGGTTTTCGCTCGATGGGGTTTACCAGTAGTCCTGGTTTCCGACAATGGTACTTGTTTTACCAGTGAGGAATTTCGTTCCTTCGTCCACCTAAATGGCATTAGACATGTCCGGTCTAGTGTTTTCCACCCGTCTACTAACGGTCTCGCGGAAAACATGGTCCGTACTTTCAAGTCGGCCTTGCGTCATTCTCGTGGGGAGGAAATGCAAGTGGTGTTGGATAAATTTTTGTTTAAATATAGAATAACACCACACACCACGACGGGGGTGTCTCCCCTAAACTTCTGATTGGCCGGGGAATTCGTTCAGTTTTCGATTTGTTACGTCCAAACGAAACGTTACAACAACGAGTTTTACGCCATCAGGAAAAACAGAAGTTGTACCACGACACTAAAAGAGGGAGAGTTCTAGAAGCGAAACCTAATGATCCAGTTATGATTCGCAACTATGGGGCTGGACCAAAATGGGTTCCTGCAACTGTGCAGGAGAGAACGGGCCCTGTTTCCTTCAATGACAACTAGAAGAAGGTCGTTCTATTAAACGCCATCAGGACCAGATATGGGAACGTGAAGTGCAGAAGGACCAGAGTCTTCCGGAAGAGAGAACTGATCCTCCGGAAAATGGTTCAACTTGCCCGCCTATACATGTTGCATCTAATCCTACTACATCAACCCCGCTCCGCAGGTCATCTAGGGTCCCTCATCCCCCTGACAGACTAAACTTGTAGGGGAGGAGTGAAGTGACGTGTATGTATATATATGTATATAGTCTAAAAGTCACTAAAGGGTAAATATCACTAAATCTAAGCTGAATGGCAAGAGCAAGTCATAAACGAACCAACGCGGCTGTTCGTATTGCTTTGGTCTGGCCTAGACATGTTTTTTCCTATCTGCCCTAATCTTTGGTGCTGAGTATAATTAGATGATGTTTCTAAGGTGACAAATCGGGTAGGAAGTTGTTCGTACTTAAGTATAGTTAGGGGTAATGTCTATAGCTTCTAAATTGGTAATGTAAGAGAGAGTTAGGTAGGCTGTTTGTGGGACACAGGAATAAAACGGTAGGCTTCAAGGAATACCTAATTCAACGCACCGGTAAGTGCTTTTGAGTGTTTGCTAGAACCTAAGTAACCTAACTGGGGTGTCTACCCCCACGCTATCACATTTGGCGACGAGGATGGGATTTGGCTCATTTGGTTAAATTTTGTTCATTGGGTTAAATTTGGCTCATTGGGTTAATTTGGCTTATTGGGTTCAAGTGGTTGTTTGGAAAATTGGATGTAGCCTAGTGGGTCGTCCGATTTGATTTGGTTTGTTTGTATGGGTAAGCTACCGTACTATAGCTTAGGTCCCGCCGCCCTAACTCTAAAACTAATTCCTACTCAGCCCTAACTCTAATACAATTCACTACTCAGCCCTAACTCTAAAAAATTCACTATTCAGCCCTAACTGGGGAGTAACTAGATCAAATTTAAACCTAACCTAACGTACTTCACCTGATTTGGCCTAATTCGGTTTTGCTCTAGCATGTCGGTGATTGGCCATATAAGCCCCTACGAAGACTCTGGGGAGGACTTCGAAGCTTATGCCACTAGGGTGAGGTTGTTTTTCGAGGCAAATTCCATTCCGGATGCTAAGAAAGTACCTACCTTTTTAACTATAATAGGCCCTAAAACGTTTGGTTTAGTTATGGACCTAGTTTCTCCTAAAGCACCGGAAACTTGCACCTATAATGAATTGGTACAGGCCCTAACCGATCACTACAAACCCCGAGTAGTTCTCATCTATGAACGTTTCAAATTTTATTCAAGGCATCAGACGGGAAATGAAAGCATTGCAGAGTTTGTTGCAGGAATAAAAAGCCATAGCCGTACGTGTAAATTTGGGGACAAATTAGATGAAATGCTAAGAGATAGGTTTGTAATGGGTCTCAAAGAGGAGTCTACCCAGAGAGCCCTATTAGCAAAGCTGGGCACAAACCGTTAATCCGTTAATCGTTAATTAACGAAGTTAACTTTTTCGTTAACGATTTAACTTTTAAGTTAACTTTGAAAATCATTATCGGACTAATTAACTTCCGTTACATTTAACTTCCGTTAACTCAAGTCCGTTAACCCAAAAAATTCATAAATAAACGTTTAAAAGTTTCTATTATTTTCAGTGCTGAGCAGGTGCGCAATTAATCCACCACTGTTAATAGTGATGAACGAATTTCCATTTCCGCAGTGCAAAATCAGGCGATATATTTGTTTCCGTCGCCACAATTTGTGTCTTACCAAATATGGTAGTTATTTATGGCATTGGTTTGAGCAAAACATGGTCGACTGTAAAATCAGGCGGAAAGATTTGCCATTTGAGTTGAATGTTTCAACTTCTTTCAAGAAATATCACGAGCATTTTAAGGCACTTTCAATAATATATATGTAACAATTACAACAAATAACTACATTCGTTTCATTTGCAGTCTGTCTCTTGCGCAACATGTTTGTGCTAGTGAATATTTAAAAATAATCGTTGTCAAGTAAGTCATGTATATTTATAATATGTCTGTGAGTACCTTATTAGTAGTCTCCTTGATACATTTCAAGAACCATAAAACTGATCAGGTAAGATTTCAATTCTCATGTCACTTTGATGACATAAATTAAGTCAATTGATGTCTTACAATGGGAGCGTTTTCACCTTAACCCTTTATGTCCTGGCGGTATTCTAGGTACCACATCTTTAAAATCTCCATAATTATTTTTCTACCGGTTGATCCTGCCGGTACTTTCAAGTCCCAATGTGAATTAGTTTCTTTATGAGATAATAGATGGCGTTGAGAAGTAAATGTGAGCGTGTGGCGCCAGAGGCTGTTTACGCTTTAGTATCTCTGCCATCCCCTCCAGTGCTGCAGTGGAGCGTTTGTTCTCTATGGGCAAGGACATCCTGAGGGCCAAGAGATCATCCCTGTCTGATGAAAACTTTGATATGCTAATTTTCATGAAGGGCAACATGCATCTCATGGACAAAATGGAGAACGAGAAGAAGAGGGAAAATTAAATTATATATATATTGTGTTTTTCATTTTTTTTAATAATAAAAGTTAACGTTAACGGTTTATCGGTAACTTCCGTTACACGTTTAACGAATTAACAGATTAACGGTTAACGAAGTTAACTTTTTGGTTAACGGATTAGCGGTTAACGAAGTTAACTTTTTGGTTAACGGTGCCCACCACTGCCTATTAGCCATACCGGACCTAACTTTTAGTCAGGCTGTAGAAATAGCTACGGCTAGAGAAGCAGCTGCTAAAGATGTTAGAGCTTTTGGCAATCATAATAGTAAAGCCCAACGCGTAAATAGCTTTAAATCTTCGAGGCCTGGCAGACGTAACGAGCCTACTAGACAGGCAAATAAAAGGTATGAGGCGAATACGACTAAGCCTACTAATTCTACTAAGCCTTCCAAGCCATGTACAGGGTGTGGAAAACACCATTGGAAGAAAGATTGCCCTTTTAAAGAAGCAGTTTGCCGAAACTGTAGTAAAATAGGCCACATAGCTAAAGTGTGTTTTTCAAAGAAAACAAAGGGTGAAAATTCTAATTTTAACATTTCTAGTATAAATCCTCAAAAGGGAAATACTTCGAACATTGGGGTGGAGTACTATTTTATGAGCAGCAAAGTGGGAAAATACAGGCCCATATATTGTAGAGGTAGGCCTAAATGGAATTACAGTTCCTCTAGAATTGGATACGGGTACTGCCCGGACGGTCATGTCCAAGCTAGTTTTTGATAAGATTTTCAAAAACACACCTAAACTACATGCATCTAATACGATTTTGAAGAAGTACGGGGACATACAAATACCTATTTGTGGAGAAGCATACGTCACAGTTACACTCAACCAGAAAACTTTGTCTCATCCCTTAACCCTTTTAGTGGTGGATGAGCAAGGGCCTACTCTACTAGGCCGTGATTGGATTGATGCTTTGAAAATGCCAATTGACAAAATCTTGCCAAGCGGTCAGGCAGATGTGCATACACACTCATATCCATCTGACATAGACTCATTGTTAAAGGAGTTTTCTTCTGTTTTTGGGCCTGAAGTAGGCAACCTAAAAGGCCATCAGGTCTGCATAGAAGTAGATCCTAATGTAACTCCGAAATTTTGTAAGGCTCGTTCAATTGCGCATGCACTGCGGGAGAAGGTAGATTTAGAAATTGACAGGCTGCTAAAAGATAAAATTATTGAACCAGTCACACACGCTAAGTGGGCTACCCCAGTAGTTCCTGTACTAAAACCGGACAAGTCCGTGCGGTTATGTGGGGATTACCGTTTAACAGCAAATAGAGCCGTCCTTCTAGATTGCTATCCTATACCCAAGCCTGATGAATTATTTAGCTCTCTTGCTGGGGGTAAATATTTCACAAAACTCGATATGTCCCAAGCCTATGCTCAACTAAGTTTAGATGAAAACTCTAAAGAATTAACTATCATAAATACGCACCGAGGCCTATATAAGTACAATAGGCTATGCTATGGAATAGCATCGGCTCCGGGTATTTTTCAGAGGACAATGGACCAAGTTCTAGATCACATTCCAGGGGTACTTTGCTTTCTAGATGATGTCCTCATTTCAGGTTCGACTAAAAAAGAACACCTAACTAGATTAACCACGGTTCTAAAAAGACTCCGGGATGCCGGACTTAAGCTAAAGAGAGAAAAGTGTTCATGGGTCACTAATGAGGTTTCATATTTAGGGTTCCGCATAGATGTCTCAGGCATTCATCCAACGGTGGATAAACTAGAAGCAATAGAAAAGGCACCACCTCCACAAAACATCACACAGTTACAAGCTTATTTAGGTCTCCTAAACTTTTATAGGAAATTTTTGCCTAATGCATCGACTTTCCTTGAACCCCTAAATAAGCTATTACGATCTGGGGAACAGTGGAGATGGGAGAAAACTCAAAAGGAGGCATTTGAGGCTTCAAAGGACGTACTACTAAAGTCCACTCTCCTAGTGCATTATGATCCTAAACTTCCTCTCGTAGTTTCAGCAGACAGCAGTTCTTATGGAATTGGGGCAGTGTTATCTCACCACATTGATGGTGTAGATAGGCCTATCTGTTTTGCTTCTAGAACACTAACCGAGACGGAAAGACGATATGCACAAGTGGAACGTGAAGCATTAGCCTTAGTATTTGCAGTAAAAAAATTTCATTTCTATCTATGGGGTCATGAATTTAAACTAATTACTGACCATAAGCCTCTTTTAGGTTTATTTTCACCTAATAAAAATATTCCAGTTATGGCCTCAGGTAGGATTCAACGATGGGCACTGATTCTACAAGCCTATAAATTTGACTTAGTACATCGGTCAGGTAAACTTCTAGGTACGGCTGATGCGCTAAGTAGGTTGCCCTTAGAAAATCCAAATGATTGTGTACCTATACCTACAGAATGGGTTCACTTGGTGGAGTTTTTGGAATCCACTCCAGTATCTGCAGTACAAATAGAGCAGTGGACAAAATCAGACCCTATTCTGTCTAGGGTCATCCATTTCTGCTCAGTTGGTTGGCCTTACTAAGGTTGAGAGTGAATTACAGCCTTTTTATCAACGTCAGTCTGGCCTCTCGATTCAAAATGGCTGTCTCTTATGGGGCCACAGAGTGATTATTCCAAATAAAGGCAGGTCGAATTTAGTGAAGGAACTTCACGCTGAACACATGGGCGCAACAAAAATGAAAGAGCTGGCGAGAGCTTATTTCTGGTGGCCTGGTTTAGATGGAGAACTCGAATCATTGGTTCGTTCCTGTCAAAGCTGCCTAGAGAACAGAGATCTCCCAGGAAAAGTCCACTTCATCCTTGGGAATGGCCTACTATACCGTGGCATAGGATCCATGTTGACTATGCAGGTCCTATAAATAATACTTATTTCCTAGTCATTGTGGACGCCTACTCTAAGTGGGTGGAAATTCTTCCAACCACTTCCACGACTTCGGGTGTTACTATTCGCTTACTCCGTTCGGTTTTCGCTCGATGGGGTTTACCCGTAGTCCTGGTTTCCGACAATGGTACTTGTTTTACCAGTGAGGAATTTCGTTCCTTCGTCCACCTAAATGGCATTAGACATGTCCGGTCTAGTATTTTCCACCCGTCTACTAACGGTCTCGCGGAAAACATGGTCCGTACTTTCAAGTCGGCCTTGCGTCATTCTCGTGGGGAGGAAATGCAAGTGGTGTTGGATAAATTTTTGTTTAAATATCGAATAACACCACACACCACGACGGGGTGTCTCCCTCTAAACTTCTGATTGGCCGGGGAATTCGTTCAGTTTTCGATTTGTTACGTCCAAACGAAACGTTACAACAACGAGTTTTACGCCATCAGGAAAAACAGAAGTTGTACCACGACACTAAAAGAGGGAGAGTTCTAGAAGCTAAACCTAATGATCCAGTTATGATTCGCAACTATGGGGCTGGACCAAAATGGGTTCCTGCAACTGTGCAGGAGAGAACGGGCCCTGTTTCCTTCAAGTGCCAACTAGAAGATGGTCGTTCTATTAAACGCCATCAGGACCAGATATGGGAACGTGAAGTGCAGAAGGACCAGAGTCTTCCGGAAGAGAGAACTGATCCTCCGGAAAATGGTTCAACTTGCCCGCCTATACAGGTTGCACCTAATCCTACTACATCAACCCCGCTCCGCAGGTCGTCTAGGGTCCCTCATCCCCCTGACAGACTAAGCTTGTAGAGGGAGGAGTGAGGTGACGTATGTATATATATGTATATAGTCTAAAAGTCACTAAAGGGTAAATATCACTAAATCTAAGCTGAATGGCAAGACCAAGTCATAAACGAACCAACGCGGCTGTTCGTATTGCTTTGGTCTGGCCTAGACATGTTTTTTCCTATCTGACCTAATCTTTGGTGCTGAGTATAGTTAGATGATGTTTCTAAGGTGACAAATCGGGTAGGAAGTTGTTCGTACTTAAGTATAGTTAGGGGTAATGTCTATAGCTTCTAAATTGGTAATGTAAGAGAGAGTTAGGTAGGCTGTTTCTGGGACACAGGAATAAAACGGTAGGCTTCAAGGAATACCTAATTCAACGCACCGGTAAGTGCTTTTGAGTGTTTGCTAGAACCTAAGTAACCTAACTGGGGTGTCTACCCCCACGCTATCACATTTGGCGACGAGGATGGGATTTGGCTCATTTGGTTAAATTTTGTTCATTGGGTTAAATTTGGCTCATTGGGTTAATTTGGCTTATTGGGTTCAAGTGGTTGTTTGGAAAATTGGATGTAGCCTAGTGGGTCGTCCGATTTGGTTTGTTTGTGTGGGTAAGCTACCGTACTATAGCGTAGGTCCCGCCGCCCTAACTCTAAAACTAATTCCTACTCAGCCCTAACTCTAATACAATTCACTACTCAGCCCTAACTCTAATACAATTCACTACTCAGCCCTAACTCTAATACAATTCACTACTCAGCCCTAACTCTAATAAAATTCACTATTCAGCCCTAACTGGGGAGTAACTAGATCAAATTTAAACCTAACCTAACCTACTTCACGTGATTTGGCCTAATTCGGTTTTGCTCTAGCATGTCGGTGATTGGCCATATAAGCCCCTACGAAGACTCTGGGGAGGACTTCGAAGCTTATGCCACTAGGGTGAGGTTGTTTTTCGAGGCAAATTCCATTCCGGATGCTAAGAAAGTACCTACCTTTTTAACTATAATAGGCCCTAAAACGTGTTTTTTAGTTATGGACCTAGTTTCTCCTAAAGCACCGGAAACTTGCACCTATAATGAATTGGTACAGGCCCTAACCGATCACTACAAACCCCGAGTAGTTCTCATCTATGAACGTTTCAAATTTTATTCAAGGCATCAGACGGGAAATGAAAGCATTGCAGAGTTTGTTGCAGGAATAAAAAGCCATAGCCGTACGTGTAAATTTGGGGACAAATTAGATGAAATGCTAAGAGATAGGTTTGTAATGGGTCTCAAAGAGGAGTCTACCCAGAGAGCCCTATTAGCCATACAGGACCTAACTTTTAGTCAGGCTGTAGAAATAGCTACGGCTAGAGAAGCAGCTGCTAAAGATGTTAGAGCTTTTGGCAATCATAGTAGTAAAGCCCAACACGTAAATAGCTTTAAATCTTCGAGGCCTGGCAGACCTAACGAGCCTACTAGACAGGCAAATAAAAGGTATGAGGCGAATACGACTAAGCCTACTAATTCTACTAAGCCTTCCAAGCCATGTACAGGGTGTGGAAAACACCATTGGAAGAAAGATTGCCCTTTTAAAGAAGCAGTTTGCCGAAACTGTAGTAAAATAGGCCACATAGCTAAAGTGTGTTTTTCAAAGAAAACAAAGGGTGAAAATTCTAATTTTAACATTTCTAGTATAAATCCTCAAAAGGGAAATACTTCGAACATTGGGGTGGAGTACCTATTTTATGAGCAGCAAAGTGGGAAAAATACAGGCCCATATATTGTAGAGGTAGGCCTAAATGGAATTACAGTTCCTCTAGAATTGGATACGGGTGCTGCCCGGACGGTCATGTCCAAGGTAGTTTTTGATAAGATTTTCAAAAACACACCTAAACTACATGCATCTAAAACGATTTTGAAGAAGTACGGGGACATACAAATACCTATTTGTGGAGAAGCATACGTCACAGTTACACTCAACCAGAAAACTTTGTCTCATCCCTTAACCCTTTTAGTGGTGGATGAGCAAGGGCCTACTCTACTAGGCCGTGATTGGATTGATGCTTTGAAAATGCCAATTGACAAAATCTTGCCAAGGGGTCAGGCAGATGTGCATACACTCATATCCATCTGACATAGACTCATTGTTAAGGAGTTTTCTTCTGTTTTGGGCCTGAAGTAGGCAACCTAAAAGGCCATCAGGTCTGCATAGAAGTAGATCCTAATGTAACTCCGAAATTTTGTAAGGCTCGTTCAATTGCGCATGCACTGCGGGAGAAGGTAGATTTAGAAATTGACAGGCTGCTAAAAGATAAAATTATTGAACCAGTCACACACGCTAAGTGGGCTGCCCCAGTAGTTCCTGTACTAAAACCGGACAAGTCCGTGCGGTTATGTGGGGATTACCGTTTAACAGCAAATAGAGCCGTCCTTCTAGATTGCTATCCTATACCCAAGCCTGATGAATTATTTAGCTCTCTTGCTGGGGGTAAATATTTCACAAAACTCGATATGTCCCAAGCCTATGCTCAACTAAGTTTAGATGAAAACTCTAAAGAATTAACTATCATAAATACGCACCGAGGCCTATATAAGTACAATAGGCTATGCTATGGAATAGCATCGGCTCCGGGTATTTTTCAGAGGACAATGGACCAAGTTCTAGTCACATTCCAGGGGTACTTTGCTTTCTAGATGATGTCCTCATTTCAGGTTCGACTAAAAAAGAACACCTAACTAGATTAACCACGGTTCTAAAAAGACTCCGGGATGCCGGACTTAAGCTAAAGAGAGAAAAGTGTTCATGGGTCACTAATGAGGTTTCATATTTAGGGTTCCGCATAGATGCCTCAGGCATTCATCCAACGGTGGATAAACTAGAAGCAATAGAAAAGGCACCACCTCCACAAAACATCACACAGTTACAAGCTTATTTAGGTCTCCTAAACTTTTATAGGAAATTTTTGCCTAATGCATCGACTTTCCTTGAACCCCTAAATAAGCTATTACGATCTGGGGAACAGTGGAGATGGGAGAAAACTCAAAAGGAGGCATTTGAGGCTTCAAAGGACGTACTACTAAAGTCCACTCTCCTAGTGCATTATGATCCTAAACTTCCTCTCGTAGTTTCAGCAGACAGCAGTTCTTATGGAATTGGGGCAGTGTTATCTCACCACATTGATGGTGTAGATAGGCCTATCTGTTTTGCTTCTAGAACACTAACCGAGACGGAAAGACGATATGCACAAGTGGAACGTGAAGCATTAGCCTTAGTATTTGCAGTAAAAAAATTTCATTTCTATCTATGGGGTCATGAATTTAAACTAATTACTGACCATAAGCCTCTTTTAGGTTTATTTTCACCTAATAAAAATATTCCAGTTATGGCCTCAGGTAGGATTCAACGATGGGCACTGATTCTACAAGCCTATAAATTTGACTTAGTACATCGGTCAGGTAAACTTCTAGGTACGGCTGATGCGCTAAGTAGGTTGCCCTTAGAAAATCCAAATGATTGTGTACCTATACCTACAGAATGGGTTCACTTGGTGGAGTTTTTGGAATCCACTCCAGTATCTGCAGTACAAATAGAGCAGTGGACAAAATCAGACCCTATTCTGTCTAGGGTCATCCATTTCTGCTCAGTTGGTTGGCCTACTAAGGTTGAGAGTGAATTACAGCCTTTTATCAACGTCAGTCTGGCCTCTCGATTCAAAATGGCTGTCTCTTATGGGGCCACAGAGTGATTATTCCAAATAAAGGCAGGTCGAATTTAGTGAAGGAACTTCACGCTGAACACATGGGCGCAACAAAAATGAAAGAGCTGGCGAGAGCTTATTTCTGGTGGCCTGGTTTAGATGGAGAACTCGAATCATTGGTTCGTTCCTGTCAAAGCTGCCTAGAGAACAGAGATCTCCCAAGGAAAAGTCCACTTCATCCTTGGGAATGGCCTACTATACCGTGGCATAGGATCCATGTTGACTATGCAGGTCCTATAAATAATACTTATTTCCTAGTCATTGTGGACGCCTACTCTAAGTGGGTGGAAATTCTTCCAACCACTTCCACGACTTCGGGTGTTACTATTCGCTTACTCCGTTCGGTTTTCGCTCGATGGGGTTTACCCGTAGTCCTGGTTTCCGACAATGGTACTTGTTTTACCAGTGAGGAATTTCGTTCCTTCGTCCACCTAAATGGCATTAGACATGTCCGGTCTAGTGTTTTCCACCCGTCTACTAACGGTCTCGCGGAAAACATGGTCCGTACTTTCAAGTCGGCCTTGCGTCATTCTCGTGGGGAGGAAATGCAAGTGGTGTTGGATAAATTTTTGTTTAAATATCGAATAACACCACACACCACGACGGGGTGTCTCCCTCTAAACTTCTGATTGGCCGGGGAATTCGTTCAGTTTTTCGATTTGTTACGTCCAAACGAAACGTTACAACAACGAGTTTTACGCCATCAGGAAAAACAGAAGTTGTACCACGACACTAAAAGAGGGAGAGTTCTAGAAGCGAAACCTAATGATCCAGTTATGATTCGCAACTATGGGGCTGGACCAAAATGGGTTCCTGCAACTGTGCAGGAGAGAACGGGCCCTGTTTCCTTCAAGTGCCAACTAGAAGATGGTCGTTCTATTAAACGCCATCAGGACCAGATATGGGAACGTGAAGTGCAGAAGGACCAGAGTCTTCCGGAAGAGAGAACTGATCCTCCGGAAAATGGTTCAACTTGCCCGCCTATACAGGTTGCACCTAATCCTACTACATCAACCCCGCTCCGCAGGTCGTCTAGGGTCCCTCATCCCCCTGACAGACTAAACTTGTAGGGGAGGAGTGAGGTGACGTGTATGTATATATATGTATATAGTCTAAAAGTCACTAAAGGTAAATATCACTAAATCTAAGCTGAATGGCAAGAGCAAGTCATAAACGAACCAACGCGGCTGTTCGTATTGCTTTGGTCTGGCCTAGACATGTTTTTCCTATCTGACCTAATCTTTGGTGCTGAGTAATTAGATGATGTTCTAAGGTGACAAATCGGGTAGGAAGTTGTTCGTACTTAAGTATAGTTAGGGGTAATGTCTATAGCTTCTAAATTGGTAATGTAAGAGAGAGTTAGGTAGGCTGTTTGTGGGACACAGGAATAAAACGGTAGGCTTCAAGGAATACCTAATTCAACGCACCGGTAAGTGCTTTTGAGTGTTTGCTAGAACCTAAGTAACCTAACTGGGGTGTCTACCCCACGCTATCACATTTGGCGACGAGGATGGGATTTGGCTCATTTGGTTAAATTTTGTTCATTGGGTTAAATTTGCTCATTGGGTTAATTTGGCTTATTGGGTTCAAGTGGTTGTTTGGAAAATTGGATGTAGCCTAGTGGGTCGTCCGATTTGGTTTGTTTGTGTGGGTAAGCTACCGTACTATAGCGTAGGTCCCGCCGCCCTAACTCTAAAACTAATTCCTACTCAGCCCTAACTCTAATACAATTCACTACTCAGCCCTAACTCTAATACAATTCACTACTCAGCCCTAACTCTAATAAAATTCACTATTCAGCCCTAACTGGGGAGTAACTAGATCAAATTTAAACCTAACCTAACCTACTTCACGTGATTTGGCCTAATTCGGTTTTGCTCTAGCATGTCGGTGATTGGCCATATAAGCCCCTACGAAGACTCTGGGGAGGACTTCGAAGCTTATGCCACTAGGGTGAGGTTGTTTTCGAGGCAAATTCCATTCCGGATGCTAAGAAAGTACCTACCTTTTTAACTATAATAGGCCCTAAAACGTTTGGTTTAGTTATGGACCTAGTTTCTCCTAAAGCACCGGAAACTTGCACCTATAATGAATTGGTACAGGCCCTAACCGATCACTACAAACCCGAGTAGTTCTCATCTATGAACGTTTCAAATTTTATTCAAGGCATCAGACGGGAAATGAAAGCATTGCAGAGTTTGTTGCAGGAATAAAAAGCCATAGCCGTACGTGTAAATTTGGGGACAAATTAGATGAAATGCTAAGAGATAGGTTTGTAATGGGTCTCAAAGAGGAGTCTACCCAGAGAGCCCTATTAGCCATACAGGACCTAACTTTTAGTCAGGCTGTAGAAATAGCTACGGCTAGAGAAGCAGCTGCTAAAGATGTTAGAGCTTTTGGCAATCATAGTAGTAAAGCCCAACACGTAAATAGCTTTAAATCTTCGAGGCCTGGCAGACCTAACGAGCCTACTAGACAGGCAAATAAAAGGTATGAGGCGAATACGACTAAGCCTACTAATTCTACTAAGCCTTCCAAGCCATGTACAGGGTGTGGAAAACACCATTGGAAGAAAGATTGCCCTTTTAAAGAAGCAGTTTGCCGAAACTGTAGTAAAATAGGCCACATAGCTAAAGTGTGTTTTTCAAAGAAAACAAAGGGTGAAAATTCTAATTTTAACATTTCTAGTATAAATCCTCAAAAGGGAAATACTTCGAACATTGGGGTGGAGTACCTATTTTATGAGCAGCAAAGTGGGAAAAATACAGGCCCATATATTGTAGAGGTAGGCCTAAATGGAATTACAGTTCCTCTAGAATTGGATACGGGTGCTGCCCGGACGGTCATGTCCAAGGTAGTTTTGATAAGATTTCAAAAACACACCTAAACTACATGCATCTAAAACGATTTTGAAGAAGTACGGGGACATACAAATACCTATTTGTGGAGAAGCATACGTCACAGTTACACTCAACCAGAAAACTTTGTCTCATCCCTTAACCCTTTTAGTGGTGGATGAGCAAGGGCCTACTCTACTAGGCCGTGATTGGATTGATGCTTTGAAAATGTCAATTGACAAAATCTTGCCAAGGGTCAGGCAGATGTGCATACACTCATATCCATCTGACATAGACTCATTGTTAAAGTAGTTTTCTTCTGTTTTGGGCCTGAAGTAGGCAACCTAAAAGGCCATCAGGTCTGCATAGAAGTAGATCCTAATGTAACTCCGAAATTTTGTAAGGCTCGTTCAATTGCGCATGCACTGCGGGAGAAGGTAGATTTAGAAATTGACAGGCTGCTAAAAGATAAAATTATTGAACCAGTCACACACGCTAAGTGGGCTGCCCCAGTAGTTCCTGTACTAAAACCGGACAAGTCCGTGCGGTTATGTGGGGATTACCGTTTAACAGCAAATAGAGCCGTCCTTCTAGATTGCTATCCTATACCCAAGCCTGATGAATTATTTAGCTCTCTTGCTGGGGTAAATATTTCACAAAACTCGATATGTCCCAAGCCTATGCTCAACTAAGTTTAGATGAAAACTCTAAAGAATTAACTATCATAAATACGCACCGAGGCCTATATAAGTACAATAGGCTATGCTATGGAATAGCATCGGCTCCGGGTATTTTTCAGAGGACAATGGACCAAGTTCTAGATCACATTCCAGGGGTACTTTGCTTTCTAGATGATGTCCTCATTTCAGGTTCGACTAAAAAAGAACACCTAACTAGATTAACCACGGTTCTAAAAAGACTCCGGGATGCCAGACTTAAGCTAAAGAGAGAAAAGTGTTCATGGGTCACTAATGAGGTTTCATATTTAGGGTTCCGCAAAGATGCCTCAGGCATTCATCCAACGGTGGATAAACTAGAAGCAATAGAAAAGGCACCACCTCCACAAAACATCACACAGTTACAAGCTTATTTAGGTTCCTTGAACCCCTAAATAAGCTATTACGATCTGGGGAACAGTGGAGATGGGAGAAAACTCAAAAGGAGGCATTTGAGACTTCAAAGGACGTACTACTAAAGTCCACTCTCCTAGTGCATTATGATCCTAAACTTCCTCTCGTAGTTTCAGCAGACAGCAGTTCTTATGGAATTGGGGCAGTGTTATCTCACCACATTGATGGTGTAGATAGGCCTATCTGTTTTGCTTCTAGAACACTAACCGAGACGGAAAGACGATATGCACAAGTGGAACGTGAAGCATTAGCCTTAGTATTTGCAGTAAAAAAATTTCATTTCTATCTATGGGGTCATGAATTTAAACTAATTACTGACCATAAGCCTCTTTTAGGTTTATTTCACCTAATAAAAATATTCCAGTTATGGCCTCAGGTAGGATTCAACGATGGGCACTGATTCTACAAGCCTATAAATTTGACTTAGTACATCGGTCAGGTAAACTTCTAGGTACGGCTGATGCGCTAAGTAGGTTGCCCTTAGAAAATCCAAATAATTGTGTACCTATACCTACAGAATGGGTTCACTTGGTGGAGTTTTTGGAATCCACTCCAGTATCTGCAGTACAAATAGAGCAGTGGACAAAATCAGACCCTATTCTGTCTAGGGTCATCCATTTCTGCTCAGTTGGTTGGCTACTAAGGTTGAGAGTGAATTACAGCCTTTTTATCAACGTCAGTCTGGCCTCTCGATTCAAAATGGTGTCTCTTATGGGGCCACAGAGTGATTATTCCAAATAAAGGCAGATCGAATTAGTGAAGGAACTTCACGCTGAACACATGGGCGCAACAAAAATGAAAGAGCTGGCGAGAGCTTATTTCTGGTGGCCTGGTTTAGATGGAGAACTCGAATCATTGGTTCGTTCCTGTCAAAGATGCCTAGAGAACAGAGATCTCCCAAGGAAAAGTCCACTTCATCCTTGGAATGGCCTACTATACCGTGGCATAGGATCCATGTTGACTTGCAGGTCCTATAAATAATACTTATTTCCTAGTCATTGTGGACGCCTACTCTAAGTGGGGGAAATTCTTCCAATCACTTCCACGACTTCGGGTGTTACTATTCGCTTACTCCGTTCGGTTTTCGCTCGATGGGGTTTACCAGTAGTCCTGGTTTCCGACAATGGTACTTGTTTTACCAGTGAGGAATTTCGTTCCTTCGTCCACCTAAATGGCATTAGACATGTCCGGTCTAGTGTTTTCCACCCGTCTACTAACGGTCTCGCGGAAAACATGGTCCGTACTTTCAAGTCGGCCTTGCGTCATTCTCGTGGGAGGAAATGCAAGTGGTGTTGGATAATTTTTGTTTAAATATAGAATAACACCACACACCACGACGGGGTGTCTCCCTCTAAACTTCTGATTGGCCGGGGAATTCGTTCAGTTTTCGATTTGTTACGTCCAAACGAAACGTTACAACAACGAGTTTTACGCCATCAGGAAAAACAGAAGTTGTACCACGACACTAAAAGGGAGAGTTCTAGAAGCGAAACCTAATGATCCAGTTATGATTCGCAACTATGGGGCTGGACCAAAATGGGTTCCTGCAACTGTGCAGGAGAGAACGGGCCCTGTTTCCTTCAATGACAACTAGAAGAAGGTCGTTCTATTAAACGCCATCAGGACCAGATATGGAACGTGAAGTGCAGAAGGACCAGAGTCTTCCGGAAGAGAGAACTGATCCTCCGGAAAATGGTTCAACTTGCCCGCCTATACATGTTGCATCTAATCCTACTACATCAACCCCGCTCCGCAGGTCATCTAGGGTCCTCATCCCCTGACAGACTAAACTTGTAGGGGAGGAGTGAGTGACGTGTATGTATATATATGTATAGTCTAAAAGTCACTAAAGGGTAAATATCACTAAATCTAAGCTGAATGGCAAGAGCAAGTCATAAACGAACCAACGCGGCTGTTCGTATTGCTTTGGTCTGGCCTAGACATGTTTTTTCCTATCTGACCTAATCTTTGGTGCTGAGTAATTAGATGATGTTTCTAAGGTGACAAATCGGGTAGGAAGTTGTTCGTACTTAAGTATAGTTAGGGGTAATGTCTATAGCTTCTAAATTGGTAATGTAAGAGAGAGTTAGGTAGGCTGTTTGTGGGACACAGGAATAAAACGGTAGGCTTCAAGGAATACCTAATTCAACGCACCGGTAAGTGCTTTTGAGTGTTTGCTAGAACCTAAGTAACCTAACTGGGGTGTCTACCCCCACGCTATCACATTTGGCGACGAGGATGGGATTTGGCTCATTTGGTTAAATTTTGTTCATTGGGTTAAATTTGGCTCATTGGGTTAATTTGGCTTATTGGGTTCAAGTGGTTGTTTGGAAAATTGGATGTAGCCTAGTGGGTCGTCCGATTTGATTTTGTTTGTATGTGGGTAAGCTACCGTACTATAGCTTAGGTCCCGCCGCCCTAACTCTAAAACTAATCCTACTCAGCCCTAACTCTAATACAATTCACTACTCAGCCCTAACTCTAATAAAATTCACTATTCAGCCCTAACTGGGGAGTAACTAGATCAAATTTAAACCTAACCTAACGTACTTCACCTGATTTGGCCTAATTCGGTTTTGCTCTAGCATGTCGGTGATTGGCCATATAAGCCCCTACGAAGACTCTGGGGAGGACTTCGAAGCTTATGCCACTAGGGTGAGGTTGTTTTTCGAGGCAAATTCCATTCCGGATGCTAAGAAAGTACCTACCTTTTTAACTATAATAGGCCCTAAAAACGTTTGGTTTAGTTATGGACCTAGTTTCTCCTAAAGCACCGGAAACTTGCACCTATAATGAATGGTACAGGCCCTAACCGATCACTACAAACCCGAGTAGTTCTCATCTATGAACGTTTCAAATTTTATTCAAGGCATCAGACGGGAAATGAAAGCATTGCAGAGTTTGTTGCAGGAATAAAAAGCCATAGCCGTACGTGTAAATTTGGGGACAAATTAGATGAAATGCTAAGAGATAGGTTTGTAATGGGTCTCAAGAGGAGTCTACCCAGAGAGCCCTATTAGCAAAGCTGGGCACAAACCGTTAATCCGTTACTTAACGAAGTTAACTTTTTCGTTAACGATTTAACTTTTAAGTTAACTTTGAAAATCATTATCGGACTAATTAACTTCCGTTACATTTAACTTCCGTTAACTCAAGTCCGTTAACCCAAAAAATTCATAAATAAACGTTAAAAGTTTCTATTATTTTCAGTGCTGAGCAGGTGCGCAATTAATCCACCACTGTTAATAGTGATGAACGAATTTCCATTTCCGCAGTGCAAAATCAGGCGATATATTTGTTTCCGTCGCCACAATTTGTGTCTTACCAAATATGGTAGTTATTTATGGCATTGGTTTGAGCAAAACATGGTCGACTGTAAAATCAGGCGGAAAGATTTGCCATTTGAGTTGAATGTTTCAACTTCTTTCAAGAAATATCACGAGCATTTTAGGCACTTTCAATAATATATATGTAACAATTACAACAAATAACTACATTCGTTTCATTTGCAGTCTGTCTCTTGCGCAACATGTTTGTGCTAGTGAATATTTAAAATAATCGTTGTCAAGTAAGTCATGTATATTTATAATATGTCTGTGAGTACCTTATTAGTAGTCTCCTTGATACATTTCAAGAACCATAAAACTGATCAGGTAAGATTTCAATTCTCATGTCACTTTGATGACATAAATTAAGTCAATTGATGTCTTACAATGGGAGCGTTTTCACCTTAACCTTTATGTCCTGGCGGTACTTCTAGGTACCACATCTTTAAAATCTCCATAATTATTTTTCTACCGGTTGATCCTGCCGGTACTTTCAAGTCCCAATGTGAATTAGTTTCTTTATGAGATAATAGATGGCGTTGAGAAGTAAATGTGAGCGTGTGGCGCCAGAGGCTGTTACGCTTTAGTATCTCTGCCATCCCCTCCAGTGCTGCAGTGGAGCGTTTGTTCTCTATGGGCAAGGACATCCTGAGGGCCAAGAGATCATCCCTGTCTGATGAAAACTTTGATATGCTAATTTTCATGAAGGGCAACATGCATCTCATGGACAAAATGGAGAACGAGAAGAAGAGGGAAAATTAAATTATATATATATTGTGTTTTTCATTTTTTTAATAATAAAAGTTAACGTTAACGGTTTATCGGTAACTTCCGTTACACGTTTAACGAATAACAGATTAACGGTTAACGAAGTTAACTTTTTGGTTAACGGATTAGCGGTTAACGAAGTTAACTTTTTGGTTAACGGTGCCCACCACTGCCTATTAGCCATACCGGACCTAACTTTTAGTCAGGCTGTAGAAATAGCTACGGCTAGAGAAGCAGCTGCTAAAGATGTTAGAGCTTTTGGCAATCATAATAGTAAAGCCCAACGCGTAAATAGCTTTAAATCTTCGAGGCCTGGCAGACGTAACGAGCCTACTAGACAGGCAAATAAAAGGTATGAGGCGAATACGACTAAGCCTACTAATTCTACTAAGCCTTCCAAGCCATGTACAGGGTGTGGAAAACACCATTGGAAGAAAGATTGCCCTTTTAAAGAAGCAGTTTGCCGAAACTGTAGTAAAATAGGCCACATAGCTAAAGTGTGTTTTTCAAAGAAAACAAAGGGTGAAAATTCTAATTTTAACATTTCTAGTATAAATCCTCAAAAGGGAAATACTTCGAACATTGGGTGGAGTACCTATTTATGAGCAGCAAAGTGGGAAAATACAGGCCCATATATTGTAGAGGTAGGCCTAAATGGAATTACAGTTCCTCTAGAATTGGATACGGGTGCTGCCCGGACGGTCATGTCCAAGTAGTTTTTGATAAGATTTTCAAAAACACACCTAAACTACATGCATCTAAAACGATTTTGAAGAAGTACGGGGACATACAAATACCTATTTGTGGAGAAGCATACGTCACAGTTACACTAACCAGAAAACTTTGTCTCATCCCTTAACCCTTTTAGTGGTGGATGAGCAAGGGCCTACTCTACTAGGCCGTGATTGGATTGATGCTTTGAAATGCCAATTGACAAAATCTTGCCAAGGGGTCAGGCAGATGTGCATACACACTCATATCCATCTGACATAGACTCATTGTTAAGGAGTTTTCTTCTTTTGGGCCTGAAGTAGGCAACCTAAAAGGCCATCAGGTCTGCATAGAAGTAGATCCTAATGTAACTCCGAAATTTTGTAAGGCTCGTTCAATTGCGCATGCACTGCGGGAGAAGGTAGATTTAGAAATTGACAGGCTGCTAAAAGATAAAATTATTGAACCAGTCACACACGCTAAGTGGGCTGCCCCAGTAGTTCCTGTACTAAAACCGGACAAGTCCGTGCGGTTATGGGGATTACCGTTTAACAGCAAATAGAGCCGTCCTTCTAGATTGCTATCCTATACCCAAGCCTGATGAATTATTTAGCTCTCTTGCTGGGGGTAAATATTTCACAAAACTCGATATGTCCCAAGCCTATGCTCAACTAAGTTTAGATGAAAACTCTAAAGAATTAACTATCATAAATACGCACCGAGGCCTATATAAGTACAATAGGCTATGCTATGGAATAGCATCGGCTCCAGGTATTTTTCAGAGGACAATGGACCAAGTTCTAGTCACATTCCAGGGGTACTTTGCTTTCTAGATGATGTCCTCATTTCAGGTTCGACTAAAAAAGAACACCTAACTAGATTAACCACGGTTCTAAAAAGACTCCGGGATGCCGGACTTAAGCTAAAGAGAGAAAAGTGTTCATGGGTCACTAACGAGGTTTCATATTTAGGGTTCCGCATAGATGCCTCAGGCATTCATCCAACGGTGGATAAACTAGAAGCAATAGAAAAGGCACCACCTCCACAAAACATCACACAGTTACAAGCTTATTTAGGTCTCCTAAACTTTTATAGGAAATTTTTGCCTAATGCATCGACTTTCCTTGAACCCCTAAATAAGCTATTACGATCTGGGGAACAGTGGAGATGGGAGAAAACTCAAAAGGAAGCATTTGAGGCTTCAAGGACGTACTACTAAAGTCCACTCTCCTAGTGCATTATGATCCTAAACTTCCTCTCGTAGTTTCAGCAGACAGCAGTTCTTATGGAATTGGGGCAGTGTTATCTCACCACATTGATGGTGTAGATAGGCCTATCTGTTTTGCTTCTAGAACACTAACTGAGACGGAAAGACGATATGCACAAGTGGAACGTGAAGCATTAGCCTTAGTATTTGCAGTAAAAAAATTTCATTTCTATCTATGGGGTCATGAATTTAAACTAATTACTGACCATAAGCCTCTTTTAGGTTTATTTTCACCTAATAAAAATATTCCAGTTATGGCCTCAGGTAGGATTCAACGATGGGCACTGATTCTACAAGCCTATAAATTTGACTTAGTACATCGGTCAGGTAAACTTCTAGGTACGGCTGATGCGCTAAGTAGGTTGCCCTTAGAAAATCCAAATGATTGTGTACCTATACCTACAGAATGGGTTCACTTGGTGGAGTTTTTGGAATCCACTCCAGTATCTGCAGTACAAATAGAGCAGTGGACAAAATCAGACCCTATTCTGTCTAGGGTCATCCATTTCTGCTCAGTTGGTTGGCCTACTAAGGTTGAGAGTGAATTACAGCCTTTTATCACGTCAGTCTGGCCTCTCGATTCAAAATGGCTGTCTCTTATGGGGCCACAGAGTGATTATTCCAAATAAAGGCAGGTCGAATTTAGTGAAGGAACTTCACGCTGAACACATGGGCGCAACAAAAATGAAAGAGCTGGCGAGAGCTTATTTCTGGTGGCCTGGTTTAGATGGAGAACTCGAATCATTGGTTCGTTCCTGTCAAAGCTGCCTAGAGAACAGAGATCTCCCAGGAAAAGTCCACTTCATCCTTGGGAATGGCCTACTATACCGTGGCATAGGATCCATGTTGACTATGCAGGTCCTATAAATAATACTTATTTCCTAGTCATTGTGGACGCCTACTCTAAGTGGGTGGAAATTTTTCCAACCACTTCCACGACTTCGGGTGTTACTATTCGCTTACTCCGTTCAGTTTTCGCTCGATGGGGTTTACCCGTAGTCCTGGTTTCCGACAATGGTACTTGTTTTACCAGTGAGGAATTTCGTTCCTTCGTCCACCTAAATGGCATTAGACATGTCCGGTCTAGTGTTTTCCACCCGTCTACTAACGGTCTCGCGGAAAACATGGTCCGTACTTTCAAGTCGGCCTTGCGTCATTCTCGTGGGGAGGAAATGCAAGTGGTGTTGGATAAATTTTTGTTTAAATATCGAATAACACCACACACCACGACAGGGGTGTCTCCCTCTAAACTTCTGATTGGCCGGGGAATTCGTTCAGTTTTGATTTGTTACGTCCAAACGAAATGTTACAACAACGAGTTTTACGCCATCAGGAAAAACAGAAGTTGTACCACGACACTAAAAGAGGGAGAGTTCTAGAAGCGAAACCTAATGATCCAGTTGTGATTCGCAACTATGGGGCTGGACCAAAATGGGTTCCTGCAACTGTGCAGGAGAGAACGGGCCCTGTTTCCTTCAAGTGCCAACTAGAAGATGGTCGTTCTATTAAACGCCATCAGGACCAGATATGGGAACGGAAGTGCAGAAGGACCAGAGTCTTCCGGAAGAGAGAACTGATCCTCCGGAAAATGGTTCAACTTGCCCGCCTATACAGGTTGCACCTGATCCTACTACATCAACCCCGCTCCGCAGGTCGTCTAGGGTCCCTCATCCCCCTGACAGACTAAACTTGTAGGGGAGGAGTGAGGTGACGTATGTATGTATATATGTATATAGTCTAAAAGTCACTAAAGAGTAAATATCACTAAATCTAAGCTGAATGGCAAGACCAAGCCATAAACGAACCAACGCGGCTGTTCGTATTGCTTTGGTCTGGCCTAGACATGTTTTTCCTATCTGACCTAATCTTTGGTGCTGAGTAATTAGTGATGAATCTAAGGTGACAAATCGGGTAGGAAGTTGTTCGTACTTAAGTATAGTTAGGGGTAATGTCTATAGCTTCTAAATTGGTAATGTAAGAGAGAGTTAGGTAGGCTGTTTGTGGGACACAGGAATAAAACGGTAGGCTTCAAGGAATACCTAATTCAACGCACCGGTAAGTGCTTTTGATTGTTTGCTAGAACCTAAGTAACCTAACTGGGGTGTCTACCCCACGCTATCACATTTGGCGACGAGGATGGGATTTGGCTCATTTGGTTAAATTTTGTTCATTGGGTTAAATTTGGCTATTGGGTTAATTTGGCTTATTGGGTTCAAGTGGTTGTTTGGAAAATTGGATGTAGCCTAGTGGGTCGTCCGATTTGGTTTGTTTGTGTGGGAAGCTACCGTACTATAGCGTAGGTCCCGCCGCCCTAATTCTAAAACTAATTCCTACTCAGCCCTAACTCTAAAACTAATTCCTACTAGCCCTAACTCTAAACAATTCCTACTCAGCCCTAACTCTAATACAATTCACTATTCAGCCTAACTCTAATAAAATTCACTATTCAGTAACTGGGGAGTAACTAGACCAAATTTAAACCTAACCTAACCTACTTCACGTGTTGGCCTAATTCGGTTTTGCTCTAGCATGTCGGTGATTGGCCATATAAGCCCCTACGAAGACTGGGGAGGACTTCGAAGCTTATGCCACTAGGGTGAGGTTGTTTTTCGAGGCAAATTCCATTCCGGATGCTAAGAAAGTACCTACCTTTTTAACTATAATAGGCCCTAAAACGTTTGGTTTAGTTATGGACCTAGTTTCTCCTAAAGCACCGGAAACTTGCACCTATAATGAATTGGTACAGGCCCTAACCGATCACTACAAACCCCGAGTAGTTCTCATCTATGAACGTTTCAAATTTTATTCAAGGCATCAGACGGGAAATGAAAGCATTGCAGAGTTTGTTGCAGGAATAAAAAGCCATAGCCGTACGTGTAAATTTGGGGACAAATTAGATGAAATGCTAAGAGATAGGTTTGTAATGGGTCTCAAAGAGGAGTCTACCCAGAGAGCCCTATTAGCCATACAGGACCTAACTTTTAGTCAGGCTGTAGAAATAGCTACGGCTAGAGAAGCAGCTGCTAAAGATGTTAGAGCTTTTGGAAATCATAGTAGTAAAGCCCAACACGTAAATAGCTTTAAATCTTCTAGGCCTGGCAGACCTAACGAGCCTACTAGACAGGCAAATAAAAGGTATGAGGCGAATACGACTAAGCCTACTAATTCTACTAAGCCTTCCAAGCCATGTACAGGGTGTGGAAAACACCATTGGAAGAAAGATTGCCCTTTTAAAGAAGCAGTTTGCCGAAACTGTAGTAAAATAGGCCACATAGCTAAAGTGTGTTTTTCAAAGAAAACAAAGGGTGAAAATTCTAATTTTAACATTTCTAGTATAAATCCTCAAAAGGGAAATACTTCGAACATTGGAGTGGAGTACCTATTTATGAGCAGCAAAGTGGGAAAATACAGGCCCATATATTGTAGAGGTAGGCCTAAATGGAATTACAGTTCCTCTAGAATTGGATACGGGTGCTGCCCGGACGGTCATGTCCAAGGTAGTTTTTGATAAGATTTTCAAAAACACACCTAAACTACATGCATCTAAAACGATTTTGAAGAAGTACGGGGACATAAAATACCTATTTGTGGAGAAGCATACGTCACAGTTACACTAACCAGAAAACTTTGTCTCATCCCTTAACCCTTTTAGTGGTGGATGAGCAAGGGCCTACTCTACTAGGCCGTGATTGGATTGATGCTTTGAAATGCCAATTGACAAAATCTTGCCAAGGGGTCAGGCAGATGTGCATACACTCTCATATCCATCTGACATAGACTCATTGTTAAGGGAGTTTTCTTCTATTTTTGGGCCTGAAGTAGGCAACCTAAAAGGCCATCAGGTCTGCATAGAAGTAGATCCTAATGTAACTCCGAAATTTTGTAAGGCTCGTTCAATTGCGCATGCACTGCGGGAGAAGGTAGATTTAGAAATTGACAGGCTGCTAAAAGATAAAATTATTGAACCAGTCACACACGCTAAGTGGGCTGCCCCAGTAGTTCCTGTACTAAAACCGGACAAGTCCGTGCGGTTATGGGGATTACCGTTTAACAGCAAATAGAGCCGTCCTTCTAGATTGCTATCCTATACCCAAGCCTGATGAATTATTTAGCTCTCTTGCTGGGGGTAAATATTTCACAAAACTCGATATGTCCCAAGCCTATGCTCAACTAAGTTTAGATGAAAACTCTAAAGAATTAACTATCATAAATACGCACCGAGGCCTATATAAGTACAATAGGCTATGCTATGGAATAGCATCGGCTCCAGGTATTTTTCAGAGGACAATGGACCAAGTTCTAGGTCACATTCCAGGGGTACTTTGCTTTCTAGATGATGTCCTCATTTCAGGTTCGACTAAAAAAGAACACCTAACTAGATTAACCACGGTTCTAAAAAGACTCCGGGATGCCGGACTTAAGCTAAAGAGAGAAAAGTGTTCATGGGTCACTAACGAGGTTTCATATTTAGGGTTCCGCATAGATGCCTCAGGCATTCATCCAACGGTGGATAAACTAGAAGCAATAGAAAAGGCACCACCTCCACAAAACATCACACAGTTACAAGCTTATTTAGGTCTCCTAAACTTTTATAGGAAATTTTTGCCTAATGCATCGACTTTCCTTGAACCCCTAAATAAGCTATTACGATCTGGGGAACAGTGGAGATGGGAGAAAACTCAAAAGGAGCATTTGAGGCTTCAAGGACGTACTACTAAAGTCCACTCTCCTAGTGCATTATGATCCTAAACTTCCTCTCGTAGTTTCAGCAGACAGCAGTTCTTATGGAATTGGGGCAGTGTTATCTCACCACATTGATGGTGTAGATAGGCCTATCTGTTTTGCTTCTAGAACACTAACTGAGACGGAAAGACGATATGCACAAGTGGAACGTGAAGCATTAGCCTTAGTATTTGCAGTAAAAAAATTTCATTTCTATCTATGGGGTCATGAATTTAAACTAATTACTGACCATAAGCCTCTTTTAGGTTTATTTTCACCTAATAAAAATATTCCAGTTATGGCCTCAGGTAGGATTCAACGATGGGCACTGATTCTACAAGCCTATAAATTTGACTTAGTACATCGGTCAGGTAAACTTCTAGGTACGGCTGATGCGCTAAGTAGGTTGCCCTTAGAAAATCCAAATGATTGTGTACCTATACCTACAGAATGGGTTCACTTGGTGGAGTTTTTGGAATCCACTCCAGTATCTGCAGTACAAATAGAGCAGTGGACAAAATCAGACCCTATTCTGTCTAGGGTCATCCATTTCTGCTCAGTTGGTTGGCCTACTAAGGTTGAGAGTGAATTACAGCCTTTTATCAGCGTCAGTCTGGCCTCTCGATTCAAAATGGCTGTCTCTTATGGGGCCACAGAGTGATTATTCCAAATAAAGGCAGGTCGAATTTAGTGAAGGAACTTCACGCTGAACACATGGGCGCAACAAAAATGAAAGAGCTGGCGAGAGCTTATTTCTGGTGGCCTGGTTTAGATGGAGAACTCGAATCATTGGTTCGTTCCTGTCAAAGCTGCCTAGAGAACAGAGATCTCCCAAGGAAAAGTCCACTTCATCCTTGGGAATGGCCTACTATACCGTGGCATAGGATCCATGTTGACTATGCAGGTCCTATAAATAATACTTATTTCCTAGTCATTGTGGACGCCTACTCTAAGTGGGTGGAAATTTTCCAACCACTTCCACGACTTCGGGTGTTACTATTCGCTTACTCCGTTCGGTTTTCGCTCGATGGGGTTTACCCGTAGTCCTGGTTTCCGACAATGGTACTTGTTTTACCAGTGAGGAATTTCGTTCCTTCGTCCACCTAAATGGCATTAGACATGTCCGGTCTAGTGTTTTCCACCCGTCTACTAACGGTCTCGCGGAAAACATGGTCCGTACTTTCAAGTCGGCCTTGCGTCATTCTCGTGGGGAGGAAATGCAAGTGGTGTTGGATAAATTTTTGTTTAAATATCGAATAACACCACACACCACGACGGGGGTGTCTCCCTCTAAACTTCTGATTGGCCGGGGAATTCGTTCAGTTTTCGATTTGTTACGTCCAAACGAAACGTTACAACAACGAGTTTTACGCCATCAGGAAAAACAGAAGTTGTACCACGACACTAAAAGAGGGAGAGTTCTAGAAGCGAAACCTAATGATCCAGTTATGATTCGCAACTATGGGGCTGGACCAAAATGGGTTCCTGCAACTGTGCAGGAGAGAACGGGCCCTGTTTCCTTCAAGTGCCAACTAGAAGATGGTCGTTCTATTAAACGCCATCAGGACCAGATATGGGAACGTGAAGTGCAGAAGGACCAGAGTCTTCCGGAAGAGAGAACTGATCCTCCGGAAAATGGTTCAACTTGCCCGCCTATACAGGTTGCACCTAATCCTACTACATCAACCCCGCTCCGCAGGTCGTCTAGGGTCCCTCATCCCCCTGACAGACTAAACTTGTAGGGGAGGAGTGAGGTGACGTGTATGTATATATATGTATATAGTCTAAAAGTCACTAAAGGGTAAATATCACTAAATCTAAGCTGAATGGCAAGACCAAGTCATAAACGAACCAACGGCTGTTCGTATTGCTTTGGTCTGGCCTAGACATGTTTTTTCCTATCTGACCTAATCTTTGGTGCTGAGTATAATTAGATGATGTTTCTAAGGTGACAAATCGGGTAGGAAGTTGTTCGTACTTAAGTATAGTTAGGGGTAATGTCTATAGCTTCTAAATTGGTAATGTAAGAGAGAGTTAGGTAGGCTGTTTGTGGGACACAGGAATAAAACGGTAGGCTTCAAGGAATACCTAATTCAACGCACCGGTAAGTGCTTTTGAGTGTTTGCTAGAACCTAAGTAACCTAACTGGGGTGTCTACCCCACGCTATCACATTTGGCGACGAGGATGGGATTTGGCTCATTTGGTTAAATTTTGTTCATTGGGTTAAATTTGGCTCATTGGGTTAATTTGGCTTATTGGGTTCAAGTGGTTGTTTGGAAAATTGGATGTAGCCTAGTGGGTCGTCCGATTTGGTTTGTTTGTGTGGGTAAGCTACCGTACTATAGCGTAGGTCCCGCCGCCCTAACTCTAAAACTAATTCCTACTCAGCCCTAACTCTAATACTAATTCACTACTCAGCCCTAACTCTAAAAATTCACTATTCAGCCCTAACTGGGGAGTAACTAGATCAAATTTAAACCTAACCTAACCTACTTCACGTGATTTGGCCTAATTCGGTTTTGCTCTAGCATGTCGGTGATTGGCCATATAAGCCCCTACGAAGACTCTGGGGAGGACTTCGAAGCTTATGCCACTAGGGTGAGGTTGTTTTTCGAGGCAAATTCCATTCCGGATGCTAAGAAAGTACCTACCTTTTTAACTATAATAGGCCCTAAAACGTTTGGTTTAGTTATGGACCTAGTTTCTCCTAAAGCACCGGAAACTTGCACCTATAATGAATTGGTACAGGCCCTAACCGATCACTACAAACCCCGAGTAGTTCTCATCTATGAACGTTTCAAATTTTATTCAAGGCATCAGACGGGAAATGAAAGCATTGCAGAGTTTGTTGCAGGAATAAAAAGCCATAGCCGTACGTGTAAATTTGGGGACAAATTAGATGAAATGCTAAGAGATAGGTTTGTAATGGGTCTCAAAGAGGAGTCTACCCAGAGAGCCCTATTAGCAAAGCTGGGCACAAACCGTTAATCCGTTATCGTTAATTAACGAAGTTAACTTTTTCGTTAACGATTTAACTTTTAAGTTAACTTTGAAAATCATTATCGGACTAATTAACTTCCGTTACATTTAACTTCCGTTAACTCAAGTCCGTTAACCCAAAAAATTCATAAATAAACGTTTAAAAGTTTCTATTATTTTCAGTGCTGAGCAGGTGCGCAATTAATCCACCACTGTTAATAGTGATGAACGAATTTCCATTTCCGCAGTGCAAATCAGGCGATATATTTGTTTCCGTCGCCACAATTTGTGTCTTACCAAATATGGTAGTTATTTATGGCATTGGTTTGAGCAAAACATGGTCGACTGTAAAATCAGGCGGAAAGATTTGCCATTTGAGTTGAATGTTTCAACTTCTTTCAAGAAATATCACGAGCATTTTAAGGCACTTTCAATAATATATATGTAACAATTACAACAAATAACTACATTCGTTTCATTTGCAGTCTGTCTCTTGCGCAACATGTTTGTGCTAGTGAATATTTAAAAATAATCGTTGTCAAGTAAGTCATGATATTTATAATATGTCTGTGAGTACCTTATTAGTAGTCTCCTTGATACATTTCAAGAACCATAAAACTGATCAGGTAAGATTTCAATTCTCATGTCACTTTGATGACATAAATTAAGTCAATTGATGTCTTACAATGGGAGCGTTTTCACCTTAACCCTTTATGTCCTGGCGGTATTCTAGGTACCACATCTTTAAAATCTCCATAATTATTTTTCTACCGGTTGATCCTGCCGGTACTTTCAAGTCCCAATGTGAATTAGTTTCTTTATGAGATAATAGATGGCGTTGAGAAGTAAATGTGAGCGTGTGGCGCCAGAGGCTGTTTACGCTTTAGTATCTCTGCCATCCCCTCCAGTGCTGCAGTGGAGCGTTTGTTCTCTATGGGCAAGGACATCCTGAGGGCCAAGAGATCATCCCTGTCTGATGAAAACTTTGATATGCTAATTTTCATGAAGGGCAACATGCATCTCATGGACAAAATGGAGAACGAGAAGAAGAGGGAAAATTAAATTATATATATATTGTGTTTTTCATTTTTTTTAATAATAAAAGTTAACGTTAACGGTTTATCGGTAACTTCCGTTACACGTTTAACGAATTAACAGATTAACGGTTAACGAAGTTAACTTTTTGGTTAACGGATTAGCGGTTAACGAAGTTAACTTTTTGGTTAACGGTGCCCACCACTGCCTATTAGCCATACCGGACCTAACTTTTAGTCAGGCTGTAGAAATAGCTACGGCTAGAGAAGCAGCTGCTAAAGATGTTAGAGCTTTTGGCAATCATAATAGTAAAGCCCAACGCGTAAATAGCTTTAAATCTTCGAGGCCTGGCAGACGTAACGAGCCTACTAGACAGGCAAATAAAAGGTATGAGGCGAATACGACTAAGCCTACTAATTCTACTAAGCCTTCCAAGCCATGTACAGGGTGTGGAAAACACCATTGGAAGAAAGATTGCCCTTTTAAAGAAGCAGTTTGCCGAAACTGTAGTAAAATAGGCCACATAGCTAAAGTGTGTTTTTCAAAGAAAACAAAGGGTGAAAATTCTAATTTTAACATTTCTAGTATAAATCCTCAAAAGGGAAATACTTCGAACATTGGGGTGGAGTACCTATTTTATGAGCAGCAAAGTGGGAAAATACAGGCCCATATATTGTAGAGGTAGGCCTAAATGGAATTACAGTTCCTCTAGAATTGGATACGGGTACTGCCCGGACGGTCATGTCCAAGCTAGTTTTTGATAAGATTTTCAAAAACACACCTAAACTACATGCATCTAATACGATTTTGAAGAAGTACGGGGACATACAAATACCTATTTGTGGAGAAGCATACGTCACAGTTACACTCAACCAGAAAACTTTGTCTCATCCCTTAACCCTTTTAGTGGTGGATGAGCAAGGGCCTACTCTACTAGGCCGTGATTGGATTGATGCTTTGAAAATGCCAATTGACAAAATCTTGCCAAGCGGTCAGGCAGATGTGCATACACACTCATATCCATCTGACATAGACTCATTGTTAAAGGAGTTTTCTTCTGTTTTTGGGCCTGAAGTAGGCAACCTAAAAGGCCATCAGGTCTGCATAGAAGTAGATCCTAATGTAACTCCGAAATTTTGTAAGGCTCGTTCAATTGCGCATGCACTGCGGGAGAAGGTAGATTTAGAAATTGACAGGCTGCTAAAAGATAAAATTATTGAACCAGTCACACACGCTAAGTGGGCTACCCCAGTAGTTCCTGTACTAAAACCGGACAAGTCCGTGCGGTTATGTGGGGATTACCGTTTAACAGCAAATAGAGCCGTCCTTCTAGATTGCTATCCTATACCCAAGCCTGATGAATTATTTAGCTCTCTTGCTGGGGGTAAATATTTCACAAAACTCGATATGTCCCAAGCCTATGCTCAACTAAGTTTAGATGAAAACTCTAAAGAATTAACTATCATAAATACGCACCGAGGCCTATATAAGTACAATAGGCTATGCTATGGAATAGCATCGGCTCCGGGTATTTTTCAGAGGACAATGGACCAAGTTCTAGATCACATTCCAGGGGTACTTTGCTTTCTAGATGATGTCCTCATTTCAGGTTCGACTAAAAAAGAACACCTAACTAGATTAACCACGGTTCTAAAAAGACTCCGGGATGCCGGACTTAAGCTAAAGAGAGAAAAGTGTTCATGGGTCACTAATGAGGTTTCATATTTAGGGTTCCGCATAGATGTCTCAGGCATTCATCCAACGGTGGATAAACTAGAAGCAATAGAAAAGGCACCACCTCCACAAAACATCACACAGTTACAAGCTTATTTAGGTCTCCTAAACTTTTATAGGAAATTTTTGCCTAATGCATCGACTTTCCTTGAACCCCTAAATAAGCTATTACGATCTGGGGAACAGTGGAGATGGGAGAAAACTCAAAAGGAGGCATTTGAGGCTTCAAAGGACGTACTACTAAAGTCCACTCTCCTAGTGCATTATGATCCTAAACTTCCTCTCGTAGTTTCAGCAGACAGCAGTTCTTATGGAATTGGGGCAGTGTTATCTCACCACATTGATGGTGTAGATAGGCCTATCTGTTTTGCTTCTAGAACACTAACCGAGACGGAAAGACGATATGCACAAGTGGAACGTGAAGCATTAGCCTTAGTATTTGCAGTAAAAAAATTTCATTTCTATCTATGGGGTCATGAATTTAAACTAATTACTGACCATAAGCCTCTTTTAGGTTTATTTTCACCTAATAAAAATATTCCAGTTATGGCCTCAGGTAGGATTCAACGATGGGCACTGATTCTACAAGCCTATAAATTTGACTTAGTACATCGGTCAGGTAAACTTCTAGGTACGGCTGATGCGCTAAGTAGGTTGCCCTTAGAAAATCCAAATGATTGTGTACCTATACCTACAGAATGGGTTCACTTGGTGGAGTTTTGGAATCCACTCCAGTATCTGCAGTACAAATAGAGCAGTGGACAAAATCAGACCCTATTCTGTCTAGGGTCATCCATTTCTGCTCAGTTGGTTGGCTACTAAGGTTGAGAGTGAATTACAGCCTTTTTATCAACGTCAGTCTGGCCTCTCGATTCAAAATGGCTGTCTCTTATGGGGCCACAGAGTGATTATTCCAAATAAAGGCAGGTCGAATTTAGTGAAGGAACTTCACGCTGAACACATGGGCGCAACAAAAATGAAAGAGCTGGCGAGAGCTTATTTCTGGTGGCCTGGTTTAGATGGAGAACTCGAATCATTGGTTCGTTCCTGTCAAAGCTGCCTAGAGAACAGAGATCTCCCAGGAAAAGTCCACTTCATCCTTGGGAATGGCCTACTATACCGTGGCATAGGATCCATGTTGACTATGCAGGTCCTATAAATAATACTTATTTCCTAGTCATTGTGGACGCCTACTCTAAGTGGGTGGAAATTCTTCCAACCACTTCCACGACTTCGGGTGTTACTATTCGCTTACTCCGTTCGGTTTTCGCTCGATGGGGTTTACCCGTAGTCCTGGTTTCCGACAATGGTACTTGTTTTACCAGTGAGGAATTTCGTTCCTTCGTCCACCTAAATGGCATTAGACATGTCCGGTCTAGTATTTTCCACCCGTCTACTAACGGTCTCGCGGAAAACATGGTCCGTACTTTCAAGTCGGCCTTGCGTCATTCTCGTGGGGAGGAAATGCAAGTGGTGTTGGATAAATTTTTGTTTAAATATCGAATAACACCACACACCACGACGGGGGTGTCTCCCTCTAAACTTCTGATTGGCCGGGGAATTCGTTCAGTTTTCGATTTGTTACGTCCAAACGAAACGTTACAACAACGAGTTTTACGCCATCAGGAAAAACAGAAGTTGTACCACGACACTAAAAGAGGGAGAGTTCTAGAAGCTAAACCTAATGATCCAGTTATGATTCGCAACTATGGGGCTGGACCAAAATGGGTTCCTGCAACTGTGCAGGAGAGAACGGGCCCTGTTTCCTTCAAGTGCCAACTAGAAGATGGTCGTTCTATTAAACGCCATCAGGACCAGATATGGGAACGTGAAGTGCAGAAGGACCAGAGTCTTCCGGAAGAGAGAACTGATCCTCCGGAAAATGGTTCAACTTGCCCGCCTATACAGGTTGCACCTAATCCTACTACATCAACCCCGCTCCGCAGGTCGTCTAGGGTCCCTCATCCCCCTGACAGACTAAGCTTGTAGGGGAGGAGTGAGGTGACGTATATGTATATATATGTATATAGTCTAAAAGTCACTAAAGGGTAAATATCACTAAATCTAAGCTGAATGGCAAGACCAAGTCATAAACGAACCAACGCGGCTGTTCGTATTGCTTTGGTCTGGCCTAGACATGTTTTTTCCTATCTGACCTAATCTTTGGTGCTGAGTATAGTTAGATGATGTTTCTAAGGTGACAAATCGGGTAGGAAGTTGTTCGTACTTAAGTATAGTTAGGGGTAATGTCTATAGCTTCTAAATTGGTAATGTAAGAGAGAGTTAGGTAGGCTGTTTCTGGGACACAGGAATAAAACGGTAGGCTTCAAGGAATACCTAATTCAACGCACCGGTAAGTGCTTTTGAGTGTTTGCTAGAACCTAAGTAACCTAACTGGGGTGTCTACCCCACGCTATCACATTTGGCGACGAGGATGGGATTTGGCTCATTTGGTTAAATTTTGTTCATTGGGTTAAATTTGGCTCATTGGGTTAATTTGGCTTATTGGGTTCAAGTGGTTGTTTGGAAAATTGGATGTAGCCTAGTGGGTCGTCCGATTTGGTTTGTTTGTGGGTAAGCTACCGTACTATAGCGTAGGTCCCGCCGCCCTAACTCTAAAACTAATTCCTACTCAGCCCTAACTCTAATACAATTCCTACTCAGCCCTAACTCTAATACAATTCACTACTCAGCCCTAACTCTAATACAATTCACTACTCAGCCTAACTCTAATAAAATTCACTATTCAGCCCTAACTGGGGAGTAACTAGATCAAATTTAAACCTAACCTAACCTACTTCACGTGATTTGGCCTAATTCGGTTTTGCTCTAGCATGTCGGTGATTGGCCATATAAGCCCCTACGAAGACTCTGGGGAGGACTTCGAAGCTTATGCCACTAGGGTGAGGTTGTTTTTCGAGGCAAATTCCATTCCGGATGCTAAGAAAGTACCTACCTTTTTAACTATAATAGGCCCTAAAACGTTTGGTTTAGTTATGGACCTAGTTTCTCCTAAAGCACCGGAAACTTGCACCTATAATGAATTGGTACAGGCCCTAACCGATCACTACAAACCCCGAGTAGTTCTCATCTATGAACGTTTCAAATTTTATTCAAGGCATCAGACGGGAAATGAAAGCATTGCAGAGTTTGTTGCAGGAATAAAAAGCCATAGCCGTACGTGTAAATTTGGGGACAAATTAGATGAAATGCTAAGAGATAGGTTTGTAATGGGTCTCAAAGAGGAGTCTACCCAGAGAGCCCTATTAGCCATACAGGACCTAACTTTTAGTCAGGCTGTAGAAATAGCTACGGCTAGAGAAGCAGCTGCTAAAGATGTTAGAGCTTTTGGCAATCATAGTAGTAAAGCCCAACACGTAAATAGCTTTAAATCTTCGAGGCCTGGCAGACCTAACGAGCCTACTAGACAGGCAAATAAAAGGTATGAGGCGAATACGACTAAGCCTACTAATTCTACTAAGCCTTCCAAGCCATGTACAGGGTGTGGAAAACACCATTGGAAGAAAGATTGCCCTTTTAAAGAAGCAGTTTGCCGAAACTGTAGTAAAATAGGCCACATAGCTAAAGTGTGTTTTTCAAAGAAAACAAAGGGTGAAAATTCTAATTTTAACATTTCTAGTATAAATCCTCAAAAGGGAAATACTTCGAACATTGGGTGGAGTACCTATTTATGAGCAGCAAAGTGGGAAAAATACAGGCCCATATATTGTAGAGGTAGGCCTAAATGGAATTACAGTTCCTCTAGAATTGGATACGGGTGCTGCCCGGACGGTCATGTCCAAGGTAGTTTTTGATAAGATTTTCAAAAACACACCTAAACTACATGCATCTAAAACGATTTTGAAGAAGTACGGGGACATACAAATACCTATTTGTGGAGAAGCATACGTCACAGTTACACTCAACCAGAAAACTTTGTCTCATCCCTTAACCCTTTTAGTGGTGGATGAGCAAGGGCCTACTCTACTAGGCCGTGATTGGATTGATGCTTTGAAAATGCCAATTGACAAAATCTTGCCAAGGGGTCAGGCAGATGTGCATACACTCATATCCATCTGACATAGACTCATTGTTAAAGGAGTTTTCTTCTGTTTTTGGGCCTGAAGTAGGCAACCTAAAAGGCCATCAGGTCTGCATAGAAGTAGATCCTAATGTAACTCCGAAATTTTGTAAGGCTCGTTCAATTGCGCATGCACTGCGGGAGAAGGTAGATTTAGAAATTGACAGGCTGCTAAAAGATAAAATTATTGAACCAGTCACACACGCTAAGTGGGCTGCCCCAGTAGTTCCTGTACTAAAACCGGACAAGTCCGTGCGGTTATGTGGGGATTACCGTTTAACAGCAAATAGAGCCGTCCTTCTAGATTGCTATCCTATACCCAAGCCTGATGAATTATTTAGCTCTCTTGCTGGGGGTAAATATTTCACAAAACTCGATATGTCCCAAGCCTATGCTCAACTAAGTTTAGATGAAAACTCTAAAGAATTAACTATCATAAATACGCACCGAGGCCTATATAAGTACAATAGGCTATGCTATGGAATAGCATCGGCTCCGGGTATTTTTCAGAGGACAATGGACCAAGTTCTAGGTCACATTCCAGGGGTACTTTGCTTTCTAGATGATGTCCTCATTTCAGGTTCGACTAAAAAAGAACACCTAACTAGATTAACCACGGTTCTAAAAAGACTCCGGGATGCCGGACTTAAGCTAAAGAGAGAAAAGTGTTCATGGGTCACTAACGAGGTTTCATATTTAGGGTTCCGCATAGATGCCTCAGGCATTCATCCAACGGTGGATAAACTAGAAGCAATAGAAAAGGCACCACCTCCACAAAACATCACACAGTTACAAGCTTATTTAGGTCTCCTAAACTTTTATAGGAAATTTTTGCCTAATGCATCGACTTTCCTTGAACCCCTAAATAAGCTATTACGATCTGGGGAACAGTGGAGATGGGAGAAAACTCAAAAGGAGCATTTGAGGCTTCAAGGACGTACTACTAAAGTCCACTCTCCTAGTGCATTATGATCCTAAACTTCCTCTCGTAGTTTCAGCAGACAGCAGTTCTTATGGAATTGGGGCAGTGTTATCTCACCACATTGATGGTGTAGATAGGCCTATCTGTTTTGCTTCTAGAACACTAACTGAGACGGAAAGACGATATGCACAAGTGGAACGTGAAGCATTAGCCTTAGTATTTGCAGTAAAAAAATTTCATTTCTATCTATGGGGTCATGAATTTAAACTAATTACTGACCATAAGCCTCTTTTAGGTTTATTTTCACCTAATAAAAATATTCCAGTTATGGCCTCAGGTAGGATTCAACGATGGGCACTGATTCTACAAGCCTATAAATTTGACTTAGTACATCGGTCAGGTAAACTTCTAGGTACGGCTGATGCGCTAAGTAGGTTGCCCTTAGAAAATCCAAATGATTGTGTACCTATACCTACAGAATGGGTTCACTTGGTGGAGTTTTTGGAATCCACTCCAGTATCTGCAGTACAAATAGAGCAGTGGACAAAATCAGACCCTATTCTGTCTAGGGTCATCCATTTCTGCTCAGTTGGTTGGCCTACTAAGGTTGAGAGTGAATTACAGCCTTTTTATCAACGTCAGTCTGGCCTCTCGATTCAAAATGGCTGTCTCTTATGGGGCCACAGAGTGATTATTCCAAATAAAGGCAGGTCGAATTTAGTGAAGGAACTTCACGCTGAACACATGGGCGCAACAAAAATGAAAGAGCTGGCGAGAGCTTATTTCTGGTGGCCTGGTTTAGATGGAGAACTCGAATCATTGGTTCGTTCCTGTCAAAGCTGCCTAGAGAACAGAGATCTCCCAAGGAAAAGTCCACTTCATCCTTGGGAATGGCCTACTATACCGTGGCATAGGATCCATGTTGACTATGCAGGTCCTATAAATAATACTTATTTCCTAGTCATTGTGGACGCCTACTCTAAGTGGGTGGAAATTTTTCCAACCACTTCCACGACTTCGGGTGTTACTATTCGCTTACTCCGTTCAGTTTTCGCTCGATGGGGTTTACCCGTAGTCCTGGTTTCCGACAATGGTACTTGTTTTACCAGTGAGGAATTTCGTTCCTTCGTCCACCTAAATGGCATTAGACATGTCCGGTCTAGTGTTTTCCACCCGTCTACTAACGGTCTCGCGGAAAACATGGTCCGTACTTTCAAGTCGGCCTTGCGTCATTCTCGTGGGGAGGAAATGCAAGTGGTGTTGGATAAATTTTTGTTTAAATATCGAATAACACCACACACCACGACGGGGGTGTCTCCCTCTAAACTTCTGATTGGCCGGGGAATTCGTTTTCAGTTTGATTTGTTACGTCCAAACGAAACGTTACAACAACGAGTTTTACGCCATCAGGAAAAACAGAAGTTGTACCACGACACTAAAAGAGGGAGAGTTCTAGAAGCGAAACCTAATGATCCAGTTATGATTCGCAACTATGGGGCTGGACCAAAATGGGTTCCTGCAACTGTGCAGGAGAGAACGGGCCCTGTTTCCTTCAAGTGCCAACTAGAAGATGGTCGTTCTATTAAACGCCATCAGGACCAGATATGGGAACGTGAAGTGCAGAAGGACCAGAGTCTTCCGGAAGAGAGAACTGATCCTCCGGAAAATGGTTCAACTTGCCCGCCTATACAGGTTGCACCTAATCCTACTACATCAACCCCGCTCCGCAGGTCGTCTAGGGTCCCTCATCCCCCTGACAGACTAAACTTGTAGGGGAGGAGTGAGGTGACGTGTATGTATATATATGTATATAGTCTAAAAGTCACTAAAGGGTAAATATCACTAAATCTAAGCTGAATGGCAAGACCAAGTCATAAACGAACCAACGCGGCTGTTCGTATTGCTTTGGTCTGGCCTAGACATGTTTTTTCCTATCTGACCTAATCTTTGGTGCTGAGTAAATTAGTGATGTTTCTAAGGTGACAAATCGGGTAGGAAGTTGTTCGTACTTAAGTATAGTTAGGGGTAATGTCTATAGCTTCTAAATTGGTAATGTAAGAGAGAGTTAGGTAGGCTGTTTGTGGGACACAGGAATAAAACGGTAGGCTTCAAGGAATACCTAATTCAACGCACCGGTAAGTGCTTTTGAGTGTTTGCTAGAACCTAAGTAACCTAACTGGGGTGTCTACCCCACGCTATCACATTTGGCGACGAGGATGGGATTTGGCTCATTTGGTTAAATTTTGTTCATTGGGTTAAATTTGGCTCATTGGGTTAATTTGGCTTATTGGGTTCAAGTGGTTGTTTGGAAAATTGGATGTAGCCTAGTGGGTCGTCCGATTTGGTTTGTTTGTGTGGGTAAGCTACCGTACTATAGCGTAGGTCCCGCCGCCCTAACTCTAAAACTAATTCCTACTCAGCCCTAACTCTAATACAATTCACTACTCAGCCCTAACTCTAAACAATTCACTACTCAGCCCTAACTCTAATAAAATTCACTATTCAGCCCTAACTGGGGAGTAACTAGATCAAATTTAAACCTAACCTAACCTACTTCACGTGATTTGGCCTAATTCGGTTTTGCTCTAGCATGTCGGTGATTGGCCATATAAGCCCCTACGAAGACTCTGGGGAGGACTTCGAAGCTTATGCCACTAGGGTGAGGTTGTTTTTCGAGGCAAATTCCATTCCGGATGCTAAGAAAGTACCTACCTTTTTAACTATAATAGGCCCTAAAACGTTTGGTTTAGTTATGGACCTAGTTTCTCCTAAAGCACCGGAAACTTGCACCTATAATGAATTGGTACAGGCCCTAACCGATCACTACAAACCCCGAGTAGTTCTCATCTATGAACGTTTCAAATTTTATTCAAGGCATCAGACGGGAAATGAAAGCATTGCAGAGTTTGTTGCAGGAATAAAAAGCCATAGCCGTACGTGTAAATTTGGGGACAAATTAGATGAAATGCTAAGAGATAGGTTTGTAATGGGTCTCAAAGAGGAGTCTACCCAGAGAGCCCTATTAGCCATACAGGACCTAACTTTTAGTCAGGCTGTAGAAATAGCTACGGCTAGAGAAGCAGCTGCTAAAGATGTTAGAGCTTTTGGCAATCATAGTAGTAAAGCCCAACACGTAAATAGCTTTAAATCTTCGAGGCCTGGCAGACCTAACGAGCCTACTAGACAGGCAAATAAAAGGTATGAGGCGAATACGACTAAGCCTACTAATTCTACTAAGCCTTCCAAGCCATGTACAGGGTGTGGAAAACACCATTGGAAGAAAGATTGCCCTTTTAAAGAAGCAGTTTGCCGAAACTGTAGTAAAATAGGCCACATAGCTAAAGTGTGTTTTTCAAAGAAAACAAAGGTGAAAATTCTAATTTTAACATTTCTAGTATAAATCCTCAAAAGGGAAATACTTCGAACATTGGGTGGAGTACCTATTTATGAGCAGCAAAGTGGGAAAATACAGGCCCATATATTGTAGAGGTAGGCCTAAATGGAATTACAGTTCCTCTAGAATTGGATACGGGTGCTGCCCGGACGGTCATGTCCAAGGTAGTTTTTGATAAGATTTCAAAAACACACCTAAACTACATGCATCTAAAACGATTTTGAAGAAGTACGGGGACATACAAATACCTATTTGTGGAGAAGCATACGTCACAGTTACACTCAACCAGAAAACTTTGTCTCATCCCTTAACCCTTTTAGTGGTGGATGAGCAAGGGCCTACTCTACTAGGCCGTGATTGGATTGATGCTTTGAAATGCCAATTGACAAAATCTTGCCAAGGGGTCAGGCAGATGTGCATACACTCTCATATCCATCTGACATAGACTCATTGTTAAGGAGTTTTCTTCTGTTTTTGGGCCTGAAGTAGGCAACCTAAAAGGCCATCAGGTCTGCATAGAAGTAGATCCTAATGTAACTCCGAAATTTTGTAAGGCTCGTTCAATTGCGCATGCACTGCGGGAGAAGGTAGATTTAGAAATTGACAGGCTGCTAAAAGATAAAATTATTGAACCAGTCACACACGCTAAGTGGGCTGCCCCAGTAGTTCCTGTACTAAAACCGGACAAGTCCGTGCGGTTATGTGGGGATTACCGTTTAACAGCAAATAGAGCCGTCCTTCTAGATTGCTATCCTATACCCAAGCCTGATGAATTATTTAGCTCTCTTGCTGGGGTAAATATTTCACAAAACTCGATATGTCCCAAGCCTATGCTCAACTAAGTTTAGATGAAAACTCTAAAGAATTAACTATCATAAATACGCACCGAGGCCTATATAAGTACAATAGGCTATGCTATGGAATAGCATCGGCTCCGGGTATTTTTCAGAGGACAATGGACCAAGTTCTAGGTCACATTCCAGGGGTACTTTGCTTTCTAGATGATGTCCTCATTTCAGGTTCGACTAAAAAAGAACACCTAACTAGATTAACCACGGTTCTAAAAAGACTCCGGGATGCCGGACTTAAGCTAAAGAGAGAAAAGTGTTCATGGGTCACTAATGAGGTTTCATATTTAGGGTTCCGCATAGATGCCTCAGGCATTCATCCAACGGTGGATAAACTAGAAGCAATAGAAAAGGCACCACCTCCACAAAACATCACACAGTTACAAGCTTATTTAGGTCTCCTAAACTTTTATAGGAAATTTTTGCCTAATGCATCGACTTTCCTTGAACCCCTAAATAAGCTATTACGATCTGGGGAACAGTGGAGATGGGAGAAAACTCAAAAGGAGGCATTTGAGGCTTCAAGGACGTACTACTAAAGTCCACTCTCCTAGTGCATTATGATCCTAAACTTCCTCTCGTAGTTTCAGCAGACAGCAGTTCTTATGGAATTGGGGCAGTGTTATCTCACCACATTGATGGTGTAGATAGGCCTATCTGTTTTGCTTCTAGAACACTAACCGAGACGGAAAGACGATATGCACAAGTGGAACGTGAAGCATTAGCCTTAGTATTTGCAGTAAAAAAATTTCATTTCTATCTATGGGGTCATGAATTTAAACTAATTACTGACCATAAGCCTCTTTTAGGTTTATTTTCACCTAATAAAAATATTCCAGTTATGGCCTCAGGTAGGATTCAACGATGGGCACTGATTCTACAAGCCTATAAATTTGACTTAGTACATCGGTCAGGTAAACTTCTAGGTACGGCTGATGCGCTAAGTAGGTTGCCCTTAGAAAATCCAAATGATTGTGTACCTATACCTACAGAATGGGTTCACTTGGTGGAGTTTTTGGAATCCACTCCAGTATCTGCAGTACAAATAGAGCAGTGGACAAAATCAGACCCTATTCTGTCTAGGGTCATCCATTTCTGCTCAGTTGGTTGGCCTACTAAGGTTGAGAGTGAATTACAGCCTTTTTATCAACGTCAGTCTGGCCTCTATTCAAAATGGCTGTCTCTTATGGGGCCACAGAGTGATTATTCCAAATAAAGGCAGGTCGAATTTAGTGAAGGAACTTCACGCTGAACACATGGGCGCAACAAAAATGAAAGAGCTGGCGAGAGCTTATTTCTGGTGGCCTGGTTTAGATGGAGAACTCGAATCATTGGTTCGTTCCTGTCAAAGCTGCCTAGAGAACAGAGATCTCCCAAGGAAAAGTCCACTTCATCCTTGGGAATGGCCTACTATACCGTGGCATAGGATCCATGTTGACTATGCAGGTCCTATAAATAATATTATTTCCTAGTCATTGTGGACGCCTACTCTAAGTGGGTGGAAATTCTTCCAACCACTTCCACGACTTCGGGTGTTACTATTCGCTTACTCCGTTCGGTTTTCGCTCGATGGGGTTTACCCGTAGTCCTGGTTTCCGACAATGGTACTTGTTTTACCAGTGAGGAATTTCGTTCCTTCGTCCACCTAAATGGCATTAGACATGTCCGGTCTAGTGTTTTCCACCCGTCTACTAACGGTCTCGCGGAAAACATGGTCCGTACTTTCAAGTCGGCCTTGCGTCATTCTCGTGGGGAGGAAATGCAAGTGGTGTTGGATAAATTTTTGTTTAAATATCGAATAACACCACACACCACGACGGGGGTGTCTCCCTCTAAACTTCTGATTGGCCGGGGAATTCGTTCAGTTTTCGATTTGTTACGTCCAAACGAAACGTTACAACAACGAGTTTTACGCCATCACGAAAAACAGAAGTTGTACCACGACACTAAAAGAGGGAGAGTTCTAGAAGCGAAACCTAATGATCCAGTTATGATTCGCAACTATGGGGCTGGACCAAAATGGGTTCCTGCAACTGTGCAGGAGAGAACGGGCCCTGTTTCCTTCAAATGCCAACTAGAAGATGGTCGTTCTATTAAACGGCATCAGGACCAGATATGGGAACGTGAAGTGCAGAAGGACCAGAGTCTTCTGGAATAGAGAACTGATTCTCCGGAAAATGGTTCAACTTGCCCGCCTATACAGATTGCACCTAATCCTACTACATCAACCCCGCTCCGCAGGTCGTCTAGGGTCCCTCATCCCCCTGACAGACTAAACTTGTAGGGGAGGAGTGAGGTGACGTGTGTATATATATATATATGTATATAGTCTAAAAGTCACTAAAGGGTAAATATCACTAAATCTAAGCTGAATGGCAAGAGCAAGTCATAAACGAACCAACGCGGCTGTTCGTATTGCTTTGGTCTGGCCTAGACATGTTTTTTCCTATCTGACCTAATCTTTGGTGCTGAGTATAATTAGATGATGTTTCTAAGGTGACAAATCGGGTAGGAAGTTGTTCGTACTTAAGTATAGTTAGGGGTAATGTCTATAGCTTCTAAATTGGTAATGTAAGAGAGAGTTAGGTAGGCTGTTTGTGGGAGACAGGAATAAAACGGTAGGCTTCAAGGAATACCTAATTCAACGCACCGGTAAGTGCTTTTGAGTGTTTGCTAGAACCTAAGTAACCTAACTGGGGTGTCTACCCCACGCTATCACAAGTTGGAAGCGAAAGCTTGAGCGAAGAGGTCAGGTTTATCAGGAGAATAGACGGCAATTAAGCCATCAGAGTGGAAAAGAGGAGGGAAAGAAGAGGAACTAAAGTTGTTGATGAGGTTCTTAGCTAGATGGCAGAAAGAGCGAGAAGAATTAGATTGGATAGATTTTCACATTTTTGACGGGACTAGGAATTTTTGGCGAGTCGAAAAACAGATTTTGCACGATTCGGGCAGAAATATAAGCCGAGTGTGAGTCAGGGGTTGGATGTCGAAGGTACCTTCTGAAAGACTTCTCTCTGTTGCGGATAGCATTAGAACAAGTAAAATTAAACCTAGGTTTTTCTTTTGCATTCGTATTAGGAATAGAATATGGAATGTACGACTCCATGCCTAAGAGAATCACTGCAGTGATGCTCTCAGCACACTCGGAAGGGCCCCGGCCACCGAAGCAGTAATCATTCCATGGGAAGTCAGAGAAATACTACCTAAGGGCCTTCCAGTTAGCAGCGCCAAAATGCCAAAGGCGCCTCCTCTTGGGAGGATCCAAAGGCCGAATTGGAGGGATAGGACAGGAAACAGATATATGATTGTGGTCGGAGGAGCCCAACGGAGAAAAAAGTTTCACGGAGTAAGAAGAAGGCTAAGAGGTAAGAAATAAATCCAGAATGTTGGGCCTATCTCCAAGGCGATACGATACGAGTAGGGTGCTGTACAATCTGCTCCAGGTCATTTCGGATAGAAAAGTTGTAAGCTTCAGCAAAGGGAGAGCGAGAAAAACTGTATGCCACTTTGGATGTGAGGTAGTCAAAGAATTTTGGATAGTCAGTAGAATTAGGAGAAAGGTAAATAGTGCAGATGTATTTAGTTTGAGATTGGCATGTAAGCCGTAGCCAGAAGGTATAGAATTCGGAAGATTCGAGTTCGGGAATACGAGAACAAGTTAGGTCATTGCGTACATAAACGCAGCATCCACCTTTGGAGTGAAATTGAGTTGCTGTCTCTGTATAGAGTTCTTCTCCGCCCCTGTATGGAGTATGTTTCTCATGTGTGGAGTGGCTCAACCCACACAGCTCTACTTGACCGGGTGGAATCATAGGCTTTTCGTCTCATCAATTTCTCACCTTTTACTGACTGTCTTCTATCCCTCTCTTTTTATTTTCAATTATAACGGACACTGCTCTTCTTAACTATGTAACCGCATGCCTCCTCCTTTAAGGAGAGCACGCAGTACCAGACTTTTGACAAATTCTTATTCCTTTTCCCCTAACTTTCTAACGCAAGGGTTAACCGATGTTTTTAATCTTTCATTTAGCCGTACTCAACCGGTGAACTCTGGAACAATCTTCCTCACTCCATCTTTCCCCCTGTCTGTGACCTCCAATCTTTCAAACGCAGAGTGTCCAGGCATCTCGAAAACCCTGGACTTTGATTTTGGTTCTCTTCTTCCTCTATGCGTGACTCTATGTTTCGCCAGCTGACACTATCAGGAACATTCTCGGATACGTCAGTAGTATAGCCGCAAAAGGGGAGAGTGCAAGAATGTTGCAAGTTATTATGTAATGTTGCAAAGGGGCTGGTGGTGTTGCAAAGGGGGTGGGGTTGTTGCAAAGGGTGTGGGGTTGTTGCAAATGGGGGTGGGGGTTGTTGCAAGGGGGGTGGGGTTGCAAAAAAATAAAAAAAATAAAAAAAGAAAAAAGAAAGAAAAAAGAGTACTGGCCTTTGTTGCCAACCTAGGTTGCAAGGGGCATGCAACTTGGGGGCCTCCCCCAAGCTATTCCCCCCAAAGGACCAGAGAGAAAGGAGAGAAAGGAGGAGAGGTTTTCACCTGGCAGGAGCCAAGTGCATATTAAGACTTCAGCCGAGTCGGCGTTGTTTTATAGGCTCCTAATCAGCCAGAATCAGCCAGTTGGCTGAATCAGCCAGTTGACTGAGCCAAGGGGGGAGGGGTACACCTGAAGGAGAGAGAGACACCTGAAGAAGAGAGAGACGCCTGAAGAAGAGAGAGACGCCTGAAGGAGAGAGAGACACCTGTAGGAGAGAGAGACACCTGAAGGAGAGAGAGGAGTTCTCCCCCAAGTTATTTTCGTTTTCCTAACCTAAGAGGCCACTAAGGGGTTTTACCAAAGGGCCTGAAAGAGAAGGACCAGAGGTCCTTGCTCGGCTGGGAGCCGAGCTTGAATGAGTCTTTCATCAACTTCTCGGTCTTTTATAAGCCTCTATTCTGGCTGAGTTGCCAGATAGCGCAATGTGTTCAGTTGCCAGATAGCGCCATGTGTCCCAGAAATATTAATCATCCATTGTGTAACACAATATGACGGTAGTTATTCCAATTAAATTCTGTTTATTAAATAAATACACACTCAATCTTTATTAAGTGCATACCTTTCCAGTTTTTTTTTTTGCAATGATCGGATTGCTCTTGCTAGATATATATTATTATGCTATATATATATATATATCTTTTAAACATCTTATGTTAGGTATATATATATATATATATATATATATATATATATATATATATATAAATAATTTATTTTTCATATTATAACATTTAATTTTAGTTTAACGTTTAGAAGCAAATTTAACATTAACTTGAACTTCATTGAACTTGAAGTTAAACTTTTCGAAACAAATAACATAGTTTACCACACATAATTCGAAAACTTCATAATAGAAAATAATTAATTTTATGGTTAACTAGTTTATTTCGTTTACTATAATTATATATACAGTCTTTTAAACAGCTTATGATATATATATATATATATATATATATATATATATATATATATATATATCTGAACTCTTTCAGCTAAAGAAGCCTTATGTATAGAATTGGTTGTGTAATAGCTGATATTAAACTCTTTCAACATGTTCTGAAAAGCACGGCGTATAAATTCCTTCCCCATATCCGTACAAAAATAGCTATATATATATATATATATATATATATAGTGTTTCGCTATAGATGTATAGATGTATATAGGGTTTTACAATAGATGTATATAGTGTTTAACGATTAGAATCAAATATAACATTAACTTGAACTTCATTAAACTTAGTTAAACTTTTCGAATGTTCTGAAAAGCACGGCTTATAATTTCCTTCCCCATATCCGTACAAAAATAGCACTTCAAGACATTATTGAATAGAAATAAGGTAACACAAGTACTACAAGAAATAAATAAAAGAAGTACCCACAAACAAATCTGTAGTGAAACAAAAAAAAAGCAAAACAGGCCGCGTGACCCTGAACATTTTAATGAGAAAGAATTGTACTTTAATATTATGTTTATTAAATTCTCCTAAAATAATTATATAAGACCAAAGTAATGGTCTGACGTTGGGGTGAATCCAATTAAATTCTGTTTATCAATTAAATAATTTTACACACTCAATTTTCATTATAAACATTCGAATATCAGTGGGGAAAAACGAACGGAAATGAAAATTTATGAAACAATTCAAAACAGACGATCGTCATTTCCCAAACCCGTATATTATATATATATATATAATATCTAACTTGTATCGAGATGAAAATTTACGAAACACACGAGCCTCATTCCATGCGAAAAAAATTGAAACAATATGAAAATTTACGAAACAATTCAATTAAAAGTTGAAATTAACCAAAACACAATTCGCTAGAGGAAAGGAATTCCGAGAATCTGCCCAACTCGAATTACCATAATGACCTTTCTCCTAGACAGCTTGAACAAAACCTCTCTCGACTCCATTTCTTAGATATGCCCACAACTATATATATATATATATATATAGAGAGAGAGAGAGAGTTTTGTTCAAATAACGGGATATGCTTGTATCTTTTGCCATTGTGTTCGAACACAATTGTTCGAGCACAATTGTTCGAAAACCATAGTTCGAAAAACAGTTGTTCGAAGCAGCAATTATTCGACGTTATATTGAATTGGAAAGGTTTTCACCCCACCTTAGACCCACAGTTTAACATTAGAAAATTCTGAAACCTGACTCAGTGCCAAAAGTTTTATAAGAAACACCAAATAATTTTCGTTGCCCCTAGCGCAATTTGAATTGGAAAGGTTTTCACCCCACCTTAGACCCACAGTTTAACATTAGAAAATTCTGAAACCTGACTCAGTGCCAAAAGTTTTATAAGAAACACCAAATAATTTTCGTTGTCCCCTAGCGCAATTTGAATTGGAAAGGTTTTCACCCCACCTTAGACCCACAGTTTAACATTAGAAAATTCTGAAACCTGACTCAGTGCCAAAAGTTTTATAAGAAACACCAAATAATTTTCGTTGTCCCCAGCGCAATTTGAATTGGAAAGGTTTTCACCCCACCTTAGACCCACAGTTTAACATTAGAAAATTCTGAAACCTGACTCAGTGCCAAAAGTTTTATAAGAAACACCAAATAATTTTCGTTGTCCCCTAGCGCAATTTGAATTGGAAAGGTTTTCACCCCACCTTAGACCCACAGTTTAACATTAGAAAATTCTGAAACCTGACTCAGTGCCAAAAGTTTTATAAGAAACACCAAATAATTTTCGTCGTCCCCTAGCGCAATTTGAATTGGAAAGGTTTTCACCCCACCTTAGACCCACAGTTTAACGTTGAAACCGAATGTTCTTTTAAAATATAATTAGGATATATTTCTTTATATCCTCTCGATTACATGAGTGACTAATGATGCGGGAAACTCTGAGTAAATATTTTCTCGAAAACTATGGGTGATAGAAAAATTCTGAAACCACATTTGGAATCAGTATCAAAAGTTCTATACGAATCACCAAATAATTTTCAAAGGAGAATACGAGCATTAAATCTATTGGTGAAAATATATATATGTTACTCGTCCGGTCCCGTTATAGCGGATTGATACACGTCATAGCTCCACCCAGCTACATCGGCAGCCAATCACTACGAACATCTGGTCTTTTGGGGCGGAGCTTGGCGATTGTGCATATAAAAGGGGATATTTTTCAGTTTGGAGTAACAGTAGCTATTTTCGCGTCAGTGAATAATCATTCCCTCCACCATGGACCTGTACGTCTCCCCAGACTTGTATGAAGCGAGTGATACTGCAGCATTAACGACAATTAGCCTTTTTAATGCGGTTGACCGTGATGAATTATTTACAACACAAACCGTAGAAGACATGTGCAGTGACGCACCTTACAATCCGACGCAAGGGACTACCATAGAAATGTAAGTGTCTATAATTAGAATTTATATATATATGGATGGGGTGTAGTATCTCGTCAAATAGATACTCGCCAAAAATGTCAATCAATGTTATTTTGTTACCCCATTATGCTAAAATCGAAATTTTATGGCATTCAATGTTATTCCTCGAACCAAAGATATCTTCACATAATGGGGATCTGTCTATATACTCTGTATATGTTTTAAAAGCATTATTCCTTTAAGGTCCGATGAGGATTTGACACGTGTTATACAATCTTTTGAAGAATCTCGGAATACGGGGGATATACTGAACAGTCAACAATGTCACACATCCTCCACCATGGACCTGTACGTCTCCCCTGAATTGTATGAAGAACGTGATACTGCAGCATTAACCGCAATTAGTCTTTTCAGTGCGATTGACCGTGGCGAATTATTTTCAACGCAAACCGTAGAAGATATTTGCAGTGACGCTCCTTACAATCCGACGCAAGGGACTACCATAGAAATGTAAGTGTCTATAATTAGAATTTTTATATATATATGGAGAGTTGTAGTATCTCGTCAAATAGATACTCGCCAAAAATGTCAATCAATGTTATTTGGTTATCCCCATTATGCTAAAATCGAAATTTTTATGGCATTCAATGTTATTCCTCGAACCAAAGATATCTTCACATAATGGGGATCTGTCTGTATACTCTGTATATGTTTTAAAAGCATTATTCCTTTAAGGTCCGATGAGGATTTGACACGTGTTATACAATCTTTGAAGAATCTCGGAATAGGGAGGATATACTGATCAGTCAACAATGTCACACCGAAATAATGTAAGTGTTTTTCGATCTTTTTGGGATAAGACACAATATATTTTCATAAATTTATTAAATGAAAGAAATCAGTACAATAAACAACCACAGAATATATCGTTACAAATATACGAACAAAAACATTATAATATACAACGAGTACGTACAATTGGAAAACGGTTTTTTATCTGTCTGCATACCATTTCATCGTTTCGGCGAGTGTGACACGGGTCAAATAAATTTAAAAAATTTATAAATTCTTTATCATTTGACATATGCATGAGAAATGAGACGCAGTACATTCCGCAAACATTAGTAAAATATCCTTGCATGCGAAATGGGGTCCACACAACTTCGGGAATATGTAACTGAGCGAGAAATTTTACAATAATAGGATCACTCCAGGGTTGAGTACCGAGTGAATCAAAATAGTACAGGCGCTGTCTATTTTTAAAATAGACAGCGATCCAGTGAATCCCTTCATTACCGATGATGTCTGTGTTCACAATAAGACTACCGCATTCTCGCGTACTTGGCAAACTCAATGTTTCGCAAACACGCCGATAAATTTGGAACGTGTGACTCGCTCCATTACGTTCTGAAGTGTATTAGCATCCATTTTAAAAGTCAGTGATAACGCTTCTAAATCTATCTACTTCTATTAGGGCTTGCGATTCGAGATATACTAGTACACTAATAGGAGCGTCTATAGGCTTGGCGAATTCCATCCGCACTGAGATGTTTCCGCTCTGCTGTGGGGTTAAATGGGTATTTACGCTAGCAGATAAGTCAGGTGTAATGTCAAACGGATAAAGGTTAAATTGATCAATGAATTCTTCCTGCGTTACCCCATTACCAAGCTCATCACAATCACCTGCAATATGGGTCAGATTACTATAGGCTCTGGCACAAAGCGGTAACACAGCGTCTGATGAATAGTCCGTACCCATTGTTCCACCCAAAGCAGTGCCATTAACGTATAGAGTTATATTTTTAAGTCCGAAATTCTCGAATTTAAAGGCACTCTTTTTATATTTTCCATTCACCGAAGCGTGGTCCTGCATGCCGATTAATATCCTTTTAGGAAGATTTCCCAGGGCAATGTTTTCTATCTGCTTCGATGCCAACCCTGCAGGAACCGTATATAGTTTGATCTGCACTCTGTTAATAGGATATTTCACTGTAGCGTTTAGTAAATTTTTCTCAATTTCTAGTTGTTTTGGTGAACTTAATTTCACTCGCCGTACGCGGAGGTATGTGTCCATAATGTGAACCACAACGGGCTTTGCACCCTCTTCTTGATTCGCATCCAGATTTAAGCAGATCTCAGGACTCGTGCGGGTGAGCTTTATTTTCATATCCACCCCGTTCACAAGCAACTTCTTCTGGAAAGTGAAATCTGTGTGCAACTGTCCAAAACACTCGTATATTTTCTTTTTAGAATTTTTAAATTTGTCCTTTATACTATTTTCATCTTTAGTTTGATAATATCCCTCCGCACTTAAAAAGGTAGCCTTCGCTTCTTTGGAAAAGTTGAGGACATTTTCCAAATAGGCTCGTAGATGATAGTACCCCGTGCCTGCCGATATGTTGGTCTGATTTAAATATACGTCACACTGGTTGAATATGGCGTGCAGAAAGTTTGTTTCAGGGTATACAGCATATTTGTCATCGCAGACCGTTCCATCAGAATGGGCTATACGTAGCTTAGCGTACATGTGCACACAGCTTGGATAAAAAAAGTAAGGACCTGAGCTGGGTATCACGAATTCTATAGGTGCACTCGGGGAACTAATTGTGTTTAAAGGGTTAATTGTAATAAAGTCACTGTGCTCAATAGAAACTTGGGTTGGCGGGAGCTCAAAAAGGGACAGCTCCGATTTACAGCATTGTGAACTACATGGGTGGATGAAGCGTGCCATGGCGAAATAGTGACTCCTCTCTCGACAAGTGGTAAACAAACTATGATTCATGAGATCAATATCCTTAGCTTATATCAGTCAAAAAAGTGGTCAACCATAGGTTTCATTCGCTTACAGCACTTCTTTTTTGATAGCCTTTTACGTTTAATACCACGTGACCCCTTCTTCTTCCGGGGAGCCCTCTTCTTCTTCCCGCCACCACGCATTTTTCTCTTTGCATCTTTGATGATTTCGTCCCGTGTACGCTTTAAATGTTTTTTTAGAGCTTCTTTAGGTTTAGCCCCGGCCAATATATCTTCTGCAGTGTTAAGGCCTGATTGTAGCGCTTTCCTTCCAAGGTATCTGGCACCCCTCTTCAGCAAAGGAACAGCCGTACGTAGTATGGATGAAAAAATGGATCCAAGTCCACTACCGCGCTGGTATCGCATCCCTCGATAGACGGTGAAAGGCTTTCTATCCATTATAACTCAGTGCGTCGAAAGTGTAGCGTCACTGTTAAGCTCCCGTTACCGAATGGGAAGTTTTCACCCTCAATCGTTCTTATATATATTGTGATATTGGTTATTAAATTAGTTGCGACATTCACATAATGGGGTCTGTCATATGTAATACTCAAACTCCTTCCTCTATGGTTGGGGATGTGAGCAATGCGCAGCAGGCGTGCCTGGGTATCCCCAACAAACTGGTGCTCCACTATATTACTGTAAATATAGCACATGTCTGGGGACCTTTCAGCCAATTTCTCCATCTTCAATTGATACATTAATCTGGACAAGTCATGCTGTGTCTCGTGAAATGTGTCTCTTTGGAAGGCTGCGCTATAGCGGCCATTGGCTAGAATTTGGAACTTTCTATGGTCTTTAATACGTCTGTTAGTCTTTGATTTTAGGATTAGTGTATGTGCAGGGTTGTTTACGACTTCGTATACTAAATCATTCGTAAGGTTTGAGTTTTTTAAACTTACGTTTAAGCCTCTCACAACATCCTCGGCCGAACCATATTGACCCGGCCCTAGTCTTACTTCTGTACTGTAATACCGTGCAATCTTAGTCCGAGCGATGCGCATAGTTTCATCCATAGCTACCCCAGCTTTTTCACACTCGTCAATGTCTCTAAGAATCGTAAAAACGGTTTCTTTCTGTTCAATATTTAAAAAGACGGTGTCTAGCTGAATTTCGCATATCCCCACCTCATACGAATCACGACCCAATTCAATGTGCCCATGGAGTTCTGTTACAAAGTTGGCTAGTGTGTTGTTAGGGTGTACAGACAGGGACGAGGAGGACGGGAGTGTGACGTAGAAATGGTTAGGAGCCATGTTGCATACTATTTAAGCTTCATTATTGCATCAGCTTTTATATAGGTGTTGAAGCTTTCTGGGTACCCTAGCCATTTCACCAGGTACATTTTTCTCCTTCCTGAACCTTTGCTTCCTAAAATTTTCTCAATTTTAAACACATTTTTTTCTAAATTAAACGCAACTTTCTGCAATTCCTCGCGGTAAAAGCCTCCTGAGATTTCTTCCCCATTCAAATCTTCAATGTAATACATCATTATCTCACCTTTAGGTCTCACAGCCCTAACTTTAAAAATCTCGCATGTCCATCCTTGCTCAAAACCCTTTGCGAATTTATTCCCCGAACGCGACAGCCTTACATAATCATTGATTTTGAAGCGCGCAGAGTGTGGTGGGTGGTGGTGATCCATCTCTTCTCGGGAGCGTACCTCTTTCTAAAACTTCGTTAGGTGTTGTCCCAATCGTGCGATGGTGTGAGCGGTTGTAGGATGATGCCAATGATTCCAGAATGTCTAGAAATCTGTATGTGTTTTTATGTGTAAAATAACGGTGCATGCGTTCCTTTATGGTGCGCTGAACTCTTTCAGCTAAAGAAGCCTTATGTATAGAATTGGTTGTGTAATAGCTGATATTAAACTCTGTCAACATGTTCTGAAAAGCACGGCCTATAAATTCCTTCCCCATATCCGTACAAAAATAGCCAGGACCCTGTTTTCTTTTAACATTAGCGTTTTGGTGGCTTTAGCAACTGTTTCAGGTGATTTATTTTTCAGAGGAACTAGCCACAGATATCTAGAGAATACGTCTATTATGAATAGAATGTAGCGGTAACCATCGTTATACACAGAATATCTTTGCATGTCTGTTAAATCTGCTTGCCAAATAGAATCAATCGAGGAAGCCGTTGTCTTGGCTGTTTTAAACCTTTTTCTCACAGGCTTATGAAGCGTATAAGCGTCCTGCTCCCTCAAAAATCTTTCAACATCTTTTTTTCCTACTCCGTAAACACTTCTGTACAGTCTATCTACGCCGCCGTAAGAGGATGGGGTAGAAATGTCATAATAGCGTTTAGTTAATACGTTAGCCATTTGCGTATTTTAGAGGCACGTGGGTAGGGTTGGTTTAACCTCTTCTTGCTCCTCTTCAAAGGTGTTACCGCCGGGGGTGACGGCGCCTTCAATTGTGTCACAGGCGTTGCATGTTCCAAGTCTTTTAACCTGTTCAGATTTCCTATCAACGTTTTAGGGACATTTATTTGTTGTAGTCTTGCTTTAATATGCTTCCATCCTGATGGTGATGGCCTATCCCACTTTCTCACCAGATCATGGACAATGTCTACGATATTCGATCCCTGTACCTTTGATCCTTCCACAATGATCTCCCCTGTATCGGTCCATTGTATGGCGGGATCCTCATTCAATAGATTATAAAGACTTAAGCCTTTACTCCTCAATGTAAGTGGGAGGGTATTTTTTAATACATGTTCGATATGTTGTGTGGCTAATCTTTTTGGTTGGTCAGCTGTGTCGTCGGGCACAGATCCTATGTCGCCATCGTCCCCCGTGCTGTGCCTAATAACCACAGGAATCTCTGTAGGGCTCTTATAATTTTCGTACTCGTGAAGAAATTTCTGCAGAGCTTCTTGGTATAAGATTCTTTTCTCATCAGGTGTTTTTTCACTGTTTAATAGGGCTAACAATTCGCTTTCCATTCTTTTAAGTCTGCTTTTACGGGGATCTAGATACGTGTCTGGATTCCTTTGCAGTGAAGCGTACACCTCGTGGGGAATCACTACCACTTTCTTCATTATATTAATCTAGTCAGTAAAGGACCCAAAACTGAAAATAAGATGGGGAGAAATGACCCTCCTGTTTGTACAATAATTCGTTTTTTCTTCGCTACAGTTTGGCTTTTACGAGCGAGTGCACGTATTATGTTCTTGTAGCGGCGTAGGCGAGCCTTCTGATGGGTTTTCATTGATACATTGCAATTTATAACGTTAAGACAGATTTCACAGATGCATTTTAAAAAGTCGGCATCGATATTTTTAATAAACATCTGCTGCATTGCCCGGGGCAGTCGATGATAGATTTTTATTAATTCACGGTATTTCTTTAGTCTCTTTGTCATTCTGGAATATACACCGTTTCAGGCTCGTTTGGAAATATATTCGTTCGCAGAAGCACTCTAAACGTGTTTCGCGATGAAGGTCGCAAAGCAAATATCCGTAACGCGTGCTTGTAGCTTCTTTATAAACTTCCAAAAACTCCTTACGCTGATTCGGGAACATTTGATTGGCTAATACCCCAATTTGTGATACATCTCTACGTTGCGCGAATAAGACTAGATATTGCGTATTTAACGACACATCGCGCATGTATCTATTTTTGAAAAATAGATTCTGATTGATGAAGAACACGCTTATGTTAAGATGGTGGGAGAATACTGTAAATGTCTCGGCAAACGTTTTATCCATCTCCAACATGAGATCGTCAATTACAATGATTGTATGTTCATTTCCCTTTAACGAATTAACGTCATATACGCCTTTGTGGAACAAAATATCATCTTGGTACTCGTTGAACACTGATTGATACGTCGAATAGCACCATATAACTTTATGCACAAATTTCGAGAACATCTCCCCCTTTTCTTTAATGATTTTAAGCATAAACACAGTTTTACCACATCCTGTAGGTCCAGATATAATACATGTGGATGGGCTCGTGAATCTGAATTTTTCTACAGAGTCCATTTCTAACACGTCACACTCCTAAGTGGGTCATTTACAAAATATTACAAATTTTGAGTGCTGTTCCTTATATTTCTTCTCCCACAGAACCGTGAATGACGATGAGGTAGAGCAGCCCATCATTACGGATGACCTCGACGACAGTGTAGTTGTGATCTCCTCCCCTGAACCCTCACCAGCGATACCGGTAACACGTCCAAAGCGGAGGTATGAGATACCCACGTCAGGTATAAAGCGACCCGAAATACGCGCCTGTTGCACCAGTAATAGATCCCCAACCCTCAACCTCTTACGCAACAACCCCCAGCAGCACCTAATATATCCCCTTATTCATCCGCCGCCCCCCGTTCTGTTAAGTCTACAATAATAGAGCCCCAACCATCAACCTCCTACGCAACAGGCCCCCCATCAGCAGCACCTTCCGCTAATATACCCCCTAATTCATCCGCCGCCCCCCGTTCTGTTGAGGAAGATATAACGCTCGAATTGGTGCGCTCCGCAGCCCCCACCCCAGCCTTGACTAGAAATCGGTATAGAGTCAGGGTCGACCCTAGAGTCATGTATAGCAATGGTATTGAGCGCGGACTACGCCGGGTTGTAGAGCGTATTATAGAGTTTGCTCTTCAGAATCGCGACGAGCGTGAAGTCAGGACGAGTCTGTCCTTTGGATTCGGGTCAGATGACGGTGATGTAGACGATTATTGGGTGATAGTGCCATTTAGACGTTTGGCGGCTGAAGATGTAGAATATATATTAGGACGTATAATGCAAGCCGCCCAAAGTAGTATAGCCTTCAATATGGACAACTTCACGGTAAATATTGACCATGTATACCGTGTTGCGGGCCATAGTGCCATACCGTATACTCTTAACCTCAATTCTCAAGCTATTTATAGACGGCATATAAACGTCGATCGTGGTTGCGGCTTTATAGCAGTACTCTTAGCACGTATGTTTACTGTACAAAATACACGAACTCAAAAAATTTGGTTGCCTACAGTCGTGGAGCGTGCCCGTAAACTAGCTGTAGACTGTGAACTTGAATTTGACTGTAATATGGGTCCTGAAGAGCTGAGAAGGGTAGAACAGGAAATGAATGTCCGCATAGTTGTGTTTGGGTTGGATGATCGTCGTAGGACTGTGTATGTTTTTAAAAGCTGTGTGAGAGATCGTACAAGGCCCCTACTTATTTTAGGATTGTCAGGGACAACGTATCTCCCCATCCGTAATATAAGGTGGCTTTACGCGAGTTATGACAAAAGTCGAAAATATGGGAGACATCATGATTTGTGTAAGGGGTGCCTCGAGTTTGCGGATGATATAGTGAGACATTGTAAAGAATGTCACATGGTATGTGAGCAGTGTAAAAGCACCAAATGTGAAAGCCGTGTAGTTGAAGCTGAGAAGAGAGACTGTGATGTGTGTAGACGCACATTTTTCAATAATAGCTGTTTTGATTTCCATAAATCAATTGGCACGTGCAGGAAAATGAGAATCTGTGAATGTGGTATGTTTCACACAATGGATAATTGGGGAAAATTTAAGCACAAGTGTGACGTAATTCACTGTCCTACATGCCAGGAGGAATATAAGGCGGATGGAGTAAAGCATGTGTGTTATATGAAAGATGCTAAGCCTAAAAATAACCCTTGTATAACTGTATACTACGATATAGAAACATATACGAACGCTGAAACCAAAGAGGTAATTCCACATTTACTTGTGAGCCAGACTATCTGTGATGAGTGTATGGATATCGAATGTGACGAGTGCCCCAAATGTGGTAAACGGACAAACGTTTTTAAAACGAATGTCAGCGATAGTCCTGTGAAACTATTTGTGTCCTATATTGTCAAGTTAGCCGACAAGTTCAAAAAAATGACTGTGTATATTCTCGCCCATAACGGGGCAAAGTTTGACACGCAGTTCCTTTATAAGGAGTTGCTTGAACACGAATCCTCTGAGATATTTACAGGTGATCCATTGAAAAGAGGCAACAAATTAATACAGATGCAGATAAGAGGCAATGTACAATTTAAAGATACTTTATTATTCACACCTTGTAAATTAGCAAAGCTACCCAAGGTGATGGGAGTAGCAGCTGAAGTTTCCAAAGGATACTTCCCTTACACTTTCCTCACCAGCGAGACTTTAAACTACGTAGGCCCACCACCCCCCAAACATTATTTTGACTGTATGGATGAACGTGAAGACTTTGATCGATACTACGACAGTTTTAATGAAAGTAACCCTTATAATATAGCTGATGAATGTGAGCGTTATTGCGTGAATGATGTGCGCGTGCTTAGAGTATGTTTCCAGGCCTTTAGAAGGATGTACATAGCCCGTTTCAAATGCGATCCACTGCAAGTCGCAACCACCATCGCATCATTATGTTTTACGGTGTTCAAGAATAACTTCATGCCGAAAGACACCTTAGCCATTATTCACCGAAACAATCCCCGCAGTTACGGGCACAAGGCTATTTACTGGCTCATACACCTACAGCAACAGACAGGTGTATACATAAAGCACGCCCGCAACACGGGTGAAGTACCCATTAAGATTAATGGACGTGTTTTTTGGGTTGATGGGTTAAGTGAAAACCGTGTCACTGGTGTGAAGACTGTGTACTCCTTTAACGGTTGCTGGTGGCATGGATGCCCCCGTCCTGAGTGCGGAATCACCGGAGATATCCACGGTAGGTCTCCTGCCGACTGTCTTGCATCGACCCGCACCCGCGATCAACTTATAGGATCACAGTTCACTCACAAAGTCTTGTGGGAGCATGAATATGATGCACGGATGGAGACAGACGAGGTGTACCGTGAGGAAATAAAACGATCAAGCGTTCAATGGTGCTGGATCCTCTCAAATGTGGTGATAGCTTGTTTGGAGGACGTACAAATCCTTTCAGACTATACTTTCCACCTACGGAGGGCGTGAAGCTCCATTACTACGATTTCTGTTCTTTATACCCATACGTGATGAAGAGCAATCCGTACCCCGTGGGCGCTCCTGAGAAACTGGTGGGACCTAGCCTACCCTCCATCAATGAATTTTCAAAAAATTTGAATGATCGTTACTTTGGGCTCTCTTTCGTAGACGTACTCCCCCCACGCAATTTATGGATGCCGATCTTACCTGTCGTTATCGACGACAAGCTCATGTTTCCCCTGTGCGTGAAGTGCGCGGAAGAGGATAACGGCGAATGTAACCATATACCCCACCAGCGTAAGATCAGAGGCGTATATACAAGTCCTGAGTTGGCCCTAGCCGTGCGCCATGGTTATAGAATACTGAAGATACATGAGGTGTGGAGGTTTCAGAAGCTACCCAACCTTTTCACACCATATATAAACACCTTTTTGAAGGATAAGGTTGAGGCATCAGGGTATCCGCGAGGAGTTGATACCGAAGATGAAAAGTCTGCCTATATTCAACGTTACCGCGACCGCGAAGGTATACAACTTGATCGTGTCCAAATTGTAAAGAATCCTTGCAAACGCTTTAGTGCAAAGTTGTGTCTAAACAGTCTATGGGGAAAATTTGCGCAGAATACCGGCAGAGGGAGCATTCATTTGGCACAAAGTTATAGCGATGTCTGGGATTATGCCAATGCCCCCGATAAAGAGGTCATGGAGATCGTAAATGTAGGTAATACTTACGTAATAAAGTACAACAACACTGAATTTGCCACAGATACCTCAAGGGTTACAAACATACCTGTGGCCAGCTTCACAACAGCCTATGCCCGTATAAAACTTTGGGGTCTATTGCATTCTCTTGGGCGGAGAGTATTGTATGCCGATACAGATAGCGTGATATTCACAGAGAGGGAGGGTGAATACATGCCCACTATTGGGGAGTTCCTCGGCGAGCTCACTGATGAGATCAAGGATGAGTATGGGGACAACGCATACGCCGACTCTTTTGCCTCAACAGGACCTAAGACTTATGGGGTACGGGTCAGGGTGGGGGAGGAAATGAAATATATCGTGAAGGCAAAGGGTATTACGCTCAACCATGCGAATCGGGAGGTTGTTAACTTTGAGTCGTTGAAGATCTAGTATGTTTGGACGATGATGAACAACCTCCCCAACTAATTGTAGGCACCCACAATTTTCGGGCGCAGAAGCTGGGGTGAAGGAACTTAGGGGTACGAAGGTGTGCCGTAACACCTATAGGAAACGTTACCAGTTACCTGGTACCTATGATACCGTACCCTTTGGATACCAATGATGCTTCTAACTCACACGTCTTGTATATAATCGTATCTATTGATTACACGTATTGTAAATATATATATAACTTGAATATCTCGTTCATTAAATCGTATTTGTAAAATTGATTTATTACACGTATTTGTAAATATATATATATATAACTTGACTATCTCGTTTATTAAATCGTATTTGTAAATATATATAACTTGAATATCTCGTTTGTTAAATAAATCATGTTTCAAATAGCGTTTCACTTTCTCCTTTGTGTGTGTGTGTGTGTGTGTGTGTGTGTGTGTGTAGGTGAAAGTTCTAAGCTCCGCCCACTGTAAGACCGTGAGTCATGCTACTATCTGGGAGTCCCTGCGTGGTCAGTCGACCGCAGTAAGCCCGAGAGATCAGACGTGTATTCAGATCAGACGTGTATTCAAATGGCTACCTTTAATATTGCTTGTACAACGTTTACGAAATGGTATTCAGTAAAGTGCCAGGATGTGGTGGATACCGAAAAACTTCCTATTCCTCCCTCCTATGCCTCTTTTAAAAACACATTGGATTGTGCGAAGTTCCAAGATGTACAAATACTCTACGGATGTTCTGGTGAGACCGTTGAAGGCTTTCGTTGCACAGACGATGTGCTGAAGTATACTGCAGAGCTAAACTTTATAAAGTCTCACATACACCGTGAAGTAAAAGAAACAACGCGTGCAGAAGAGAAGCAGCAGGTATGGATAATGAGTCTTGCTGATGGGTGGTGTGACAAGCGGTATTACGTCATGCTACACCATGTCGATTACTCATACCCTACGACTGAAAATGTGAATCTCGTGATCATGGACAATCTTAAGTATTTTTATCACTATATTAACGTATATCATGATGAGGTTCGTAGTGAGGTTGTGGCTAGTGCCCTGCGTGAATTTTTAACAGAGTTTAGAGACGAGTATCGTTTGATGGGCAGAAAGGAAAAATATGAACATATGTTCCTCTCAAATAGTGCGCCGGAGTGTGGAGATGTTTAGTAAAACATAAAATGTTCCTAGTTCTTATCCAAACTGTCTGGTGCGTAGGCTGGTAGTGATGAAATTAATTCCGAAATATGTACAACAATTCGACTCGCGGTCATACGAACAAGCCCATTCACGTATCATCGAGTCAGCCGCCCGTCGAACCATTCCTGCCTACCTGCGTGCCTCACACGGCTCATAGTTATCTCAGAGCTTGAGCCGAGTGGACGTGCGCTCCTCGAATACGATGGAACTTCCTTTGAGCAGCATTCTCAACGCCTCGTACGATGTGTCCGTGACGAAATCGTTGCGCGTGTTCAGGCGTAATTCCGGTACCATTAGCTATGTACTGGAAACGGAATGTAGACCGACAAACAAACGGGTTTATTTAAGTATCGAGGAGATGAATAGAATCTTCGTGATAGTTGAGAAGTGGAGTGAAGATCGTTATAAAATACCTGCTAACGTAGGTACAAGAAGAGAGCAGATTAGTGACGCACCCTCATACGCCGTTGTATGTACGTTGTGTATAAATAACGATCGGCCGTGCATTGATATACGGTTGATGTGGAAGAATGCTTCTGATAATAACGCTCTTGTTCCTACGCGAAACCGTTTCATCCTCGACAGAATGTTTGAAATCGTCGGTTTCCGTAAGCTGAAACCTATATTAGACGCGCGTGTTACGGACATGCTTTATTTTGATACAGTACTTGAATACGCCTACACCGCTCTGCTCGATGGGTTTACCGAGTGTAGGGCTGGTGAGAATGGTCTAGAGCTGGACGTTTATTTAAAAAGTTTAGACTCTTTGAAATACCATGAACTTTGGTACAAAGCAATTGATCGGTACAAGGCTGAGCTCACCTACACCGTTCACCCTGAAGAACTATTTCTTTATATAACGCGCAGTTGTCGTAACGATTTAGAAGATTATTTCAATTGCCGCTATGTTGAGTGAGTTCACGATTGAAAAGCTCGAGTCGGTAGAAATAAACCCTCGATTGGAAAAGCGTGTTTATAAACTTGTGTTTAATAATGTAGCTAACGATGAACTCTTTGTGCGTGCTTTTGATTGTATTCTAGACGTATTTAAAGATGACTTACCAACCGGTTGTAAAGTGGGAACAAAAATAGTACTGAACGATATGAAAGCCCTTCATATCGAATACAGGTTTCCCTATACTTTAAGCGGTGAAATATTATTAAGCCGCATATACTGCGTAATGCAGAGCAATAATGATGTAATTGTAACTCGATTAAGACCGAGTTTAGTATTTTGAAAAAAAAGTGAATTGTATTTATATATATTTTGCTTGACATTTCTCCTGTACTGATTATACGCATATTTCTATTGAAATGTATATTTATTTCTATTTGAAATGTATATTTTATTTTATATATCCATAATTGTGTGTATATATTTCCTGTACTGTTATATGCATATTCCTCAATTGAAATGTATATTTATTTTCTATATATTTATAATAAACAGAATGATGCAATGTTGTTTTACTTAATTGTTACGCCTTCTAAACCTACTACCGGTATTCTTTTAAGAAATATAATAATGTATACAATGGTATTGCGGTATCTGGCAACTCAAGCCATTTACAGCCAACTGGCTGATTAGGAGTCTATAATAATGTATACAATAATACTGCTAAAAAGAGGTATCTGGCAACTCAAGCCATTTACAGCCAACTGGCTGATTAGGCGTATATAATAATGTGTACAATAATACTGCTAAAAAGAGGTATCTGGCAACTCAAGCCATTTACAGCCAACTGGCTGATTAGGAGTCTATAATAATGTATACAATGATATCGCTAAAAAGAGGTATCTGGCAACTCAAGCCATTTACAGCCAACTGGCTGATTAGGAGCCTATAAAACAACGCCTACTCGGCTGAAGTCTTAATGTGCACTTGGCTCCTGCCAGGTGAACACCTCTCCTCCTCCTTTCTCTCCTTTCTCTTGGGATAACGCCGCCTCCAAGTTTTCCTTGTTGCACCTGCAGCATCCCCCCTTTGGGGGAATTTTTTTCTTTTTTTTCTTTTTTCTTTTTTGTGCAACCCCCACCCCCCTTTTGCAACACCCCCACCCTTGCAACAACCCCAACCCCCATTTGCAACATTGCAACAGTACGTCATCACTTGCAACATTCTTGCACTCTCCCCTTTTGCGGCTATACTACTTACGTCAACTCCAGCATTTATCGCATCGAGTCTTCGTTCCCACTTTTGCTTTCATATCTTTCTGCTACAGGATTACTCATTTAATTTATTTTATCTTCATTCTTACTCGTTTCATTCATTACATTTTCACTCATTTTTGTTCCATTCATACACTCACTTCTATCTTCGAAACTTATCCTCTTTCTTTCCACATTCATCTGTATGCTTATTTTCACATTCGTCGAACCTCTCATTCATACATTTATTCTGTATTTCTCCCGTGATGTCATCACTCTTGCAGACGATGTTTACGTTCCTCTCCTCACTTATGCATTTTTAAATTTATCAGGGTTATGCATTTTTTCCTCATTTACAGACATACAGTTGTTTTCCTCCAATTTCTCCATTATTGAGTTACATTACAATACATTACATTATATTTGGAAAACATGAAGCCACTGGGGCCTATCGAGATTGTCCAAGTCATGAGCTATATTTTATAATAAAATCTTGCAAAACGTCAATCTGGAATCAGGTAATTAAGATACAACTATTTACTACTACCAAAGTAGCCCACATAACTTAAGATAAGGATGTACAGTTGCCCGCATATGTAATGTTCCTCCCCTCACAGGTGACTCCGTACATGTGGCAACGCCGCAGCGATAGTCAAGGTACCCGAACTGGGTGAAGGTGGGGTGGAGGGAGGACAACCGAGTCCAACAACATATAACATTGACATACAGGTAAGGCGCCGTTCAAAAATTACATAACGTTATTTTTGCTAAAACCTGACCCCCCCCCCTTGTAACGTTCTGTAACGTGTAGGGTGTGGGGTGGGGGAAGTGTTACATAACATCTTAGTGGGTGCCTGGTCTAGCATTACAGAACGTTTCTGGGGGATCTGGGGTGTCAAGTTTTAGCAAAAATAGCGTTAGTAATTTTTGAACGCCCCCTAATTATAATGTAATGTCTGTGTTCAAAAAGATAAACGATTAATATGATCGTGAACAGCGTTGAACTCCATGTTTACTAGTCTTATACAGTAATAACTTAATAAGTTTCCATTATGATTACTGCAAGTCTGTATGAACAGATACCACAATACAACTTTTTATATACTAGTGAATTTGAACCAAAAATAGACATTACACAACTATCCTCCACACTCCCTCATTCCCCTTCCCCACCCACCAGTCTCGCGTATATTAAATCATTGTGTAACAATACTAAAAAAAACTGTTTGTAGAGTCCGTGTGCAGCCTTAAACCTTTACGAACTTACGAATCTACACGATTATAATATATATATATATATATTTTTTTTTTCAACTGCAAAGAACACGCAGTATAATTAACGTAAAGAACGACGCTTGTATAGAAGACATTTCGCGCAAGATGAGGAGGGAAAACGAACAAATGAAAAAATGAGGTAACTACCCTGGAATCGAACCCGGGATCTTCCGATTGCCGGTCAGATATGATAACCATTACACAATGGGCCTCACTCGATCAGAAGTCGTAATTCTCCTACATACTGCGTGTTCTTTGCAGTTGAAAATGTATATATGTGCGGCATGCGAGGGTGCCCCCCTCGGGGCATTGGTTTCTGCGCGTATGTAAGAGAATTACGACTTCTGATCGAGTGAGGCCCATGGTGTAATGGTTATCATATCTGACCGGCAATCGGAAGATCCCGGGTTCGATTCCCGGGTGGTTACCTCATTTTTTCATTTGTTCGTTTTCCCTCCTCATCTTGCGCGGAATGTCTTCTATAAAAGCGTCGTTCTTTACGTTAATTATACTGCGTGTTCTTTGCAGTTGAAAATGTATATATGTGCGGCATGCGGAAGGTGCCCCCCTCAGGGCATTGGTTTCTGCGCGTATGTAGGAGAATTACGACTTCTGATCGAGTGAGGCCCATGGTGTAATGGTTATCATATCTGACCGGCAATCGGAAGATCCCGGGTTCGATTCCCGGGTGGTTACCTCATTTTTTCATTTTTCGTTCTCCCTCCTCATCTTGCGCGGAATGTCTTCTATACAAGCGTCGTTCTTTACGTTGATATATATATATATATATATATATATATATATATATATATATATATATATATATATATATGACATTGAGTGAGAAAAAGATTGAGACAGTGTGAGAGAGAGCGAGGTAGAAGGGTAGAGAGAATTAGTGGGAAATGGCCTTGCTGTCGCCGTCCAGGAGAGACTACATATGGGCGTGTCAGTGGAAACCGTAAGGTGACGGTTGCATGAAGCAGGATATCACTACCGGTTTGTGGCAGATACCTATTATATTAATAGTGTTTTCCAGATTGTATTTGTATTATCAATGTGGAGATATTATTAGATCTTAAGAAGGAATATATATATATATATATATATATATATATATACAATAAAACACCAATTCTTTATTGCAACAAATATGCAATGGTTGAGAATGTTTCATTAAATAGTTTATCATACAAAATGCTCACAATCTGCCATAGTTTAACATAAATGGCACAAATATACCCAGTTCATACTTAGTATTTGGTCCATTCCCCATTATTTTCTATTACATTTTGTAATCTGTGTGGCATAGATGCAACATGGTTATGTATGATGTGTGGGTTCCTTCGGAATATCTCCCACTCAGCTATTTGTGATCGAGCAGCTGGCGGCTGGTCCGCTTCTGCCCAGTCTCCCACGAGTTCAGCACATTCCCCAACACGTTCTGAATGGGGTTGAGGTCCACACTTATTAGAAAATCTAGAAGAGGAAGAACCATTGTTGTCCCAAGGCAATGTGATGACTAAGCTGATTGATGCAGCATTGCTTGTAAATATTAAGTTAAGGTGTATATATATCCATCTCATAATTGTAAGGTTAGTGAAAAATTCACTTAATTTAGAACTAGCATTTTTGGGCTCTTGTGGCATCATTGTTTGGGCACTCTTGTGGCATCATTTTTTTGGGGCACTGCACGTCCTTCCTACTCGTTTGTTGAATGTGGCACTTACAGGGCGTGGTCTTATAGAGAGCTCTCTTGCAATTCAGTTTGGTTGTTTAGATACAAGATTGTTGCATCGTGCAATGGTGCACTGTGCAGGTTGTGTTGTTGTTGCAAGGTTTAGAAAGAAGACCATAAATAGTGCCTCTTTTGTTTTTTACCTTAATTTTATGCAACTGAGGCCTAAGGTAGGCCCATATCGAGTCAGCAACCCTGAGGTAGGGCCTAATAGGACCTCCAAGGCGGTAAGTTTTTAGTCTAGCTTAACTTGGGCTGTAGGTTAAACTGGCCCTTCAGAGCTTGGCCGTTCACGGTTCAGCTGGGATTCTGAACCCAATTAAAATAAAAAAATAACGGTCCTTCGGAACCGGATTCTAGCCCAAGACTGAGTCAGTGACTAGTTTTCGGCAAAGTTCTTATTGTGCAAATTGTAGCCCAAGTTAGGCCTGGACGGGTTGAGCATAATTGAGTTAAGGTCTCAGGGTCAGTGGGGTACTAAGGGGGGTGCGAGGGGGGGCGGTCCGTCCCAGGTGACAGCCAGGAGGGGGATGCCATCGGGAGAGTTGAAATGCCAATACAAGTTTTTAAACCACCAAATGAAAAATTCGCCAAAGTAAGAAAAAAAATTTAAATGTTCAAACTATTACAACAGCTTAATGTTAATTTCCACTATAAAATAAATTTTTATTTTTATTGGCAATACAAAATTTATAAACGAAAAATTAAATATTTTATAAAAATTACATCGAAAGGCGAACGTTTGTTGACGTTTTAGTCATCAGTTTGTTGAAAATAGCCAGCTGGCTGCAACTGACATTCCAAGTCTTGTTCACTTGACACTGATTCCACATACATGAGGCAATGAGGCATGTTTCATTAAATAATTATGATAAAGCATAAAGTGCTGGTGTTTATAACAATATCATGGTACTTATACCAGTGTCCAGTAATTTTTGACAATGTGGTATCATAGTGATGTTTAAGTGTTTATAAATGCATTGTCGTGATGTTATAATACCCGGTAAATGCATCGTCGTGATGTTATAATAAATGCATCGTCGTGATGTTATAATACCCGGCAAATGCATCGTCGTGATGTTATAATACCCGGCAAATGCATCGTCGTGATGTTATAATAAATGCATCGTCGTGATGTTATAGTTTCTGGAGTTTATTGTGAAATGGGATTTTTGTGAATCTTTGCCAAGCTTGTCACTGTGTTTGAGATTTTTTTTTACTGTCTGTGTGTCTATTGCTTCATGTGAAAGAAGTTTTTCCAAATTAAAATTGATAAAAAATTTCTTTCGTTCGACCATGAGTCAGACAAGATTGACAAATCTGGCTTTACTTTCAACTGAACATGAATATGCAAAGAAGGTGAATTTTGATGAGGTCATTGATCAATTTGCAGAAATTAAGGCTCGAAAGCAGCGACTATGAATCCTCTCTATTTATCTTTGAAGAATAGGCTGAGCGTTGAGACTGGATTTCCTGTGTTTTTTGTATAAAATAAAATACGATATCACCTGTTCACTAAATTTTTAATGTCCTGCATTTTTCTTATTTCCAATTTCCTTATGACAGTACTGTACTGTTTAAAAATCTACTTGCAAACATATATTTTTTTGTGTGTTTAAATTTTAAAATTATTTATGGGGGGGTGCCAAAGGAAGGATCCGCCCCTGTCCAGGGTAGAAAGTTTGGTCGCCCAATTGCAAACTTGGCCACTAATCTGTCGTTGTTTTGGGCCTACATTTTACCGGTTTGGTTAATTTTGGTTTATTGTTCGTAGGCGAAGGTTGCAGACTTCAGTGTGCCAGTTACCAATTCAGCTTATTTGGCATTGAGCCCAATTGTTGTTTGCATTGAAGATAAATGCAGCTGAATTGAACAAGTTTAAAAAAAGGAGAAGCGCCTACAAAGGTCTAATTACAAAGGTCATTGCCACTATAGATTCTGCCATAGAGCAAGAGGATTTAAGTTTAGTGACTGCACAGCTTTCCATATTAGAGACTAAAAAAGGCTGCTCTAAGCGAAGTGAATGTTAAAATTGAAGCTCTTATAGAAGAGGATGAAATAGAAAATAATATAATTTACTTTGAAGAGATTATTGATGATATAATTAAAGTATGCCACAGAGCAAAAGAGTTTAGCAGCTCAGTACAGTTAGAGACCAGGTCTAATAATGAAACACAACTCTCAACAAATGGTGTTTGTGAAGTTAAGGTTAACAGATCTGCAGTTCAATTACCGAGGCTTTTACTCAAAACATTTTCTGGGAGTATTCAGGAATGGCAAGGATGGGCAGACAGTTTTCAATCAGCAGTTCATTCTAGTCAAGTGTTAAGTGCGGTGGAGAAGTTTAATTATTTGCAGTCCCTCTTGGAAGGGGAGGCAGCAAAGACAATAGCAGGATTAGCATTAACAGAGGCTAATTATAATGTGGCTTGGGATATATTAAAGAAACGGTTTGGTAAGCCAGAGATCTTAATTAAAAGCCACCTCCGCGAACTTTTAGCTATACCTCCTGTTAATAATCTCAATAGTGTCAAGGAATTACGGCAGTTATATGATGAATTTGAAGTTAGAACTAGGTCCCTGGACAACTTGGGTGTAGGAATGGAAAGGTATGGTATAATGTTGGTCACTATACTGGAGTCTAAATTGCCTAGCTCAATTTTGTTTGAATTAAGTAGGGGATACTCTACAGAACATGTGTACATCCCCCTTCAGCAGATGTTAAGTTTTTTAAGCACAGAATTAGCAAGACGAGAGGGAATTGAGTTTGCACAGTGGGATGTTAAACAAGGGGACAAAGGCAGGTACAGCACCAAAGTTTCTACAAAAAGGAATATCCCAGGTACAGTGTCAGCTCTACATGCATCCTCTGAGAATAAATTAAAGGGAATCAAGGAATGCATATTTTGCGAAGGCAACCACAAGTCATATAAATGTGAGGTGGCTGAGGCTTTACCTGTTGAGGAGAGAAAGGACGGGGTAACTAAGTCCACAGCATGTTTTAAATGTTTTTTGAAAGGTCACAGAGCAAGGTTTTGTAAGTTTAAAATTTTGTGCAAAAAATGCCACGGCCGGCATCAGCCATTATTGTGTGAAAACACTCCTAGTAGGCCTACCCCAGAAGTAGAGACATCAGTGCCACATGCCACTGCTATGAAAGGGAGTAAAAGTAAAGGGGGATTATTGCAAACAGCTGCAGCATTATTAATTGGGAATGATGGAGAAGCTACTGTAAGAGTGTTTTTTGATAGTGGTAGCCAGTGTAGCTTTATTAAGACCAGAATTTCCAGAAAATTGAAGTTTAAAGAACTTAAGAGGGAAAATTTAAGAATTTCTGGGTTTGGGGGTTCCGTTCAAAACCGAACCAAAGTTAAGAAGGTAGAAGTTCTGGTTAAGTGGTTGTTACCACAAGGTCCCACTATCAAGGTCCAAGCTGTAGAGGTTGAGGAACTTTGTGCTCCAGTCACTACTTGTTTAGATATGGCATATGTCCAAGAATTGCAAGTTAAAGGAATTAATTTGGGCAATAATAAGTTTGAAGGAACAGAAGATACTAGTCTTTTGATTGGAGCTGACTATTACTGGGACTTCATCACTGGTAATTAGAGAATATTCATTATTATTGATTAGTGTCTTCATGTTGATGCCTTTATTTTTCATGTATGTGTTTATGTTTTGTTTGTATGTTTCAGAGTTCCATCATTGTTTAGCGTTATGGATATTGGTCAATAAACGTAATAACAAAAAGTGGAATCTTATTTATGATGGAACTTTATACAAAACAATAGTGAATCTCAACAGGTCACCATGCCCGTGGTGAAATGTCCAATTGAGGGGTGCGCATATGAGACCCCCGCACACAGCGACACCATTGTAGCAGCACTCCTCACAGCCCACTGCACTGTCCATTCCGTGTCCGCTGCCGGCGCCACGGCCCAAGTGGAGAAGGTGAAGAGACCAACAATATCTTCAGCCGGTACGAGCGAGGAATGGTCCTACTTCACATCGCGATGGATGGACTATGTGGATGCCACCAAAATCACGGGTCGTGACAAAGTGGTGCAGCTACTGGAGTGCTGCGATGAACCCCTTCGCAAAGACCTCACACGATCAGCCGGTGGTAGTCTGACAGGGAGAAGTGAAAATGAGGTGCTCGCAGTCAGAGAAGAGAGCACCATGGTTGCTAGTGACGCTGCACAACATGCGCCAAGACCGTGACGAAACCGTGCGTTCATTCGGCGCCAGACTCCGTGGCCAGGCAGTGGTATGCAAGTACATCACCAAATGCTCGAGCTGCAATGCGGATGTGAACTACACGGAGGCCATCTTGCGCGACGTCCTGACCCGCGGCATTGAGGACCCCGAGATTCAACTGGACCTACTCGACAAGGCAACACGAACCAGAACATGACATTAGAGCAGGTCTTCCAGTTCGTCGAGGCCAAGGAATCCGGCAAGCGCTCATCACGTCTCCTCGACTCTCAGGGCGTCGAGGCTGCTAACAGCGCCTACAGACGGAACAAGAAGGACGCTCTGAAGGAGATGACAGTCGGCAACTATGAGGTGTGCTCATATTGCGGCAGGAAAGGGCACAGCAAAAGTGCAGGCAGGGTCCGAAAGAAAGACTGCCCAGCCTATGGCCACACATGCAGCCACTGCAATCGTGAGAACCACTTTGAAGCAGTGTGTAGGAGCAAGCACAAACCATCAAGTGTCGAGATAGTAGCGAATTCACATGCAATATGTGAAGAAAGTGCTGTATTCGAGGCCCTCTGCTCGATTGCCACAACTGGCCGACACCGCATCAGGAGAGTCATCACCCTTGACCATCATCTTTATCATCGCCTTTCCGACACATAGATTAAGCAAGCCTCCAAACCTCAGCCATTCATAAACCTCACAGTGACAGCCGTCGATGAAGATTACGTTGGTTGCATTCGGATTCGAGCTAAAGGCCGCGCCCAAGATTGCTACACTCGGTGCGATGGCAGCCATGTGGAATCTTATTTAGTAATATTGTCCGCACATCTCGACGTCCGGTAGCTATTGAAAGTAAGCTAGGCTGAATGCTACATGGTAGCTATTGCAATGAAATGGAGGTTAAAGCTCTTTTTGTTAAGATTGAGGAGAACAGCCGTGGTTTGGAAAGGCATTTAAAAGCCTTTTGGGAACTTGAATCCATTGGCATAAAGGACAAACAGGAGAAGCAGGCAAGTACAGTGAACAGTGATATTTTAGAGCAATTTGAAAAAGGGATTGGGTTTAGAGATGGTTGCTATGAAGTTGGCCTCCCTTGGAAGGATTCTTGCAAACCCAGTTAAAACCTTCAGCTAGCTAATAGGAGGTTGGAGACTTCATTGCACAGGCTAAGAAAAAATGAGGATTTGTCAAATGAATACAATGAGGTCATCCTAAGCTATGTAAAGGAGGGCTATGCTGAAAGGGTGCAAGGTGAGATGGTGAGCCAGAAGGCACATTATCTGCCAGACCATGCAGTGGTACAGCGAGACAAAACTACCACCAAACTGAGGGTAGTTTTTGATGGCTCAGCCAAGGACAAAGGTGGTGTGTCCTTGAATGACTGTTTGGATGCTGGGCCAAATTTAAATGCAGATTTATTTTCCTTGTTACTGAGATTCAGGTTTGGTAGAGTAGCATTGACTGCAGATGTGAAGCAAGCCTTTTTGCGGATAAAGTTAAAACCAGAGGACAGAGCTGCACTAAGGTATCTGTGGGTGGATACGAAAGACTTGTTGGAAAATGAACCTAAGGTTCAAGCATATAGAATTAAATCAGTGTTGTTTGGCCTCAGCTCTAGTCCATTTCTGTTGGCAGCTACTATGCAGTACCATTTTAAGAAATATTCTGAAGTCTATCCTAACACTGTTGAACACATGAGGAAAAATTTTTATGTTGATGATTTGCTGTGTTCCGTGGATAATACAGAAATGGCTAAACAGATATTCATGGAGGGTAGAGCTATAATGAAGGAGGCTGGCATGGAGCTTAGAAAATGGCAGACCAATTATTCTCAGTTACAACAGTTTATGAGTCATTCCTGTGTAGTACCTGATGCAGCAGAAATTATTGAGGATTCTGGTATTAAAGAGTTGTGGGCAATAGACACAAAGGTGCTAGGCATTGTTTGGGAGCAAGGAGAGGATTTGTTTACCTTCAATGGGAAATCTTTAGTAGAGCTGGCTGAGAATGAGACAAGGTGGACAAAACGTACAGCTCTTAATTTGGCTTCAAAGGTCTTTGATCCTCTTGGATTCCTGGCTCCATTTGTGATAAAGTAAAAAATTTGGTTTCAGAGCCTCTGGGAAATTGGACTTGGTTCGGACCAAGAGTTACTTGATCATATGGTGGTAAGGTGGAAATATTGGTTAAAAAAATTGGCACATCTTGGAGACATTGAAATCCCAAGATGGTACTTTCGAGAGTTGAACAATAGTCCAGACAATTTGGAGCTGCACATCTTTTGTGATGCAAGTGAGGAAGCCTATGCAACTTATATTTATATAAGAGGTACATTCAAAGAGGAAGTAAGTTGCAGGTTGGTTGCTGCAAAGAGCAGAGTAGCACCTTTGAAAAGGCTTTCTATTCCAAAGTTGGAATTGATGGGTGCAGTTATTACTAGTCGGCTTGCAGTTACAGTGCAAAAGTCTTTGGCCCTCTATGAAATTCCAAGCTATTATTGGACAGACTCCATTATAGTTTGGCACTGGTTAAGAAGCCACGCAAAGAAATGGAAACCATTTGTTGCCAATAGGGTGGAGGAAATTCAAGCACACACAGATCCCAAGCAATGGAAGCATTGTCCAGGCACTCAAAACCCAGCTGATTTACCAACACGAGGAATTTCAGTGAAAGAGCTTGCACAGTCAAGTTTGTGGTGGAACGGGCCAGAGTGGCTAAAACTTGCAAGTGAAAACTGGCCTTCTAATCAGCCTATTGTAGGAGAATGCCAGGCTCAAGAAGAATGGGTGAGTGAAATGAGAAAGTGCACTGTGAACAAATGTCAAGTTATGCAGCAGGACCCCATATTGAGGCTTGAGGACATTAGCAGTCTGAAAAGGTTGTTAAGAGTGACAGCATGAGTATATAGATTTACAAACAACATTAAGGGAGAAACAAGAAGGGAAGGAATTCTGAACAGTAAGGAGATTCAGCAAGCCAGGCAATACTGGGTGGTATATGTGCAGAAGGAAAAATTTGGTGAAGAGAGGGAATTGCTCACCAGCCGTCCATTACAGGTTCTACCAACACATTCTGCTCTCAAGGATTTGGCTGTGTTTTTGGATCAGGATTTATTGAGAGTAGGAGGTAGACTACAGTTTTCTGGGCTTCCAGAGGAGAAAAGACATCCAATTTTGCTACCTCCTGGGGGCCACTTTGTGGAACTTTTGATCCTGGATACTCATCATAAGTTGTTACATGCGGAGTTAGAGAAGTGATAATAGAGATCAGACAACAGTTTTGGATTCTCAAAATTAGACAAGTAGTAAAAAAGGTCTGGCATAAATGTGTGGTTTGCAAGCGTTGGAGTGCAAAGCCTTATTATGAAAAGGTGGCTCCACTTCCAAGAGAACGGTCTAACAAAGGTTATATATGTCTTTTCACATGTGCTACCACCAGAGCAACCCATTTGGAGTTGGTAAGCAACTTAAGTGTGATGTATTTCTTTTGGTCTTTAAAAGGTTTGTGAACAGAAGGGGTTTCACAAATAAAATCATATCGGATAATGTAAAAACCTTCAAAAGGGCTGCAAAGGAACTCCAAGAAGTTTGGTTCTTGCTAAAAGAGGAGGGATTCCAATCCTACTTTTCACACCATGGGGTACAGTGGGAGTTTATTGTTGAGAGAGTACCATGGTGGGGAGGATTTTGGGAAAGGCTAGTGAGAAATGTAAAGTGTCCATTAAAGAAACTTTTAGCTAATGCTCATTTGAGCAAAGAAGAATTCTGCACTGTTTTGTGTGAAGTAAAAGCAACGGTGAACAGTAGGCTTATCACCTTTGTTTATAACAGTATGCAGGATGCAGAGCCATTGACACCAAGTCATTTTCTTTGTGGTAAACGATTAACATCAAGCCCCAGTTTGCCAGAAGACTTACAGCCTATCCAGAGCACTCAAGAAGAGTTAACCAGAAGGTTCAAGTACCTTGAGGAGCTACAAGATCAGTTATGGAAGAGGTGGCAGATAGAATACTTGTCAGAGCTCAGTTATTACCCATCAGGCAATATAAAGGGCTCCAATGCAAATTGTATCAAGGTGGGAGAAGTGGTAATGATTGGGGATGAAAGACCAAAGCAATGCTGGAAGCTTGGCATAATTGAAGAGTTGTTTGTTGGCAAATACAATTTAGTTAGGTCTGCACTGGTAAAGACTTCAGGAACAAAATTAAAGAGACCTCTACAAAAACTCTATGCTTTAGAAATCAGCAAAAACACGGATAGTCAAGATGAAACATTTGAGTTACAGCCTCATGGAGAAGGCTTGGCTAAATTTGCAGAAGGTAATGACAACAATGCCTCTTCGGTGGGGAGTGTTAGAAAATCTAGAAGAGGAAGAACCATTGTTGTCCCAAGGCGATATGATGACTAAGCTGATTGATGCAGCATTGCTTGTATATATTAAGTTAAGGTGTATATATATCCATCTCATAATTGTAAGGCTAGTGAAAAATTCACTTAATTTAGAGCTAGCATTTTTGGGCTCTTGTGGCATCATTGTTTGGGCACTCTTGTGGCATAATTTTTTTGGGGGCACTGCACGTCCTTCCTACTCGTTTGTTGAATGCGGCACTTACAGGGCGTGGTCTTATAGAGAGTTCTCTTGCAATTCAGTTTGGTTATTTAGATACAAGATTGTTGCATCGTGCAATGGTGCAGGTTGTGTTGTTGTTGCAAGTTTACAAAGAAGACCATAAATAGTGCCTCTTTTGTTTTTTATCTTAATTTTATGCAACTGAGGCCTAAGGTAGGCCCACATCGAGTCAGCAACCCTGAGGTAAGACCTAATAGGACCTCCAAGTCGGTAAGTTTTTAGTCTAGCTTAACTTGGGCTGTAGGTTAAACTGGCCCTTCAGAGCTTGGCCGTTCACGGCTCAGCTGGGATTCTGAACTCAATTAAAATAAAAAAATAACAACACCCCTTACTAGGCCAGTCCAGTAGTTCTAGATTTCGCTGCTCCTCAAACCACTTTCTAACAATCCTGGCGGTGTGGATGGGAGAGTTGTCCTGCAAATGGATTTTAAATATTAAAAGTAGAATTATATCTCATTCTCATCCATAGACTTCATCAGTAACCCAATATTCGAGATAGGGAGTGTATTCCTCATAGGCCCAAGTGCGTTAGAAATCATGGTAGGCCCAAGTGGTGGACTAGGGAAATAGGCGACTTCATAAACGAGCGTAACAAAGCGTATAGACTTAATAAGCACAATGGCACGGTAGCTAACTTTAATAGATATATCGAGCTTAGACGTCAGGTTAAAAGATCAGTTAGGAATGCTAAGTGTAATTTAGAGATACTTATAGCTGCGAATAGTAAACATAATTCAAAAAAGATTTTGAATACGTCAATAATCGTAAGCTGATAAAAGATAGCATAGGCCCTCTAGTGGACGTTAACGGCGCTTTGGCTTCCGACGCTCAGGCGATGGCGGGTATTTTCAATAACTTTTTTGCGACAGTTTTTACCGTAGAGGACGTAAATAATGTCCCCGACGTGGACGATATCGTTCCATTTAGTAGCGAGACTATTTTGAATGAAATAACTGTTTACGAGGGTGAGATTGCGCATTATATCGATAAGCTAAAAGTTAGCAAAGCTTCAGGTCCTGACGCGCTTTATCCCAGACATTTGAAAGATTTGAAAGACGTTATCGTAGGCCCCTTAACGAAGATTTTTAATCAGTCAGAAGCGGGGATTATTCCTGAAGACTTCAAATTAGCTAACGTTATGCCCATATTTAAAAAGGGCGATCGCACAGTAGCTAGCAATTATAGGCCTATTAGCTTAACGTCAATTGTCGGTAAACTTTTGGAATCTGTAGTTAGGGATCGTATCATCGATCACTTAGAAAGTCGCGATTTGATTAATAGTAGTCAGCATGGGTTTCGACGCCATAGATCTTGTTTAACTAATTTGTTAGAATTTTATGACGAAATAGTACGCGAATACGATAGGCATAGAGCGGCTGACGTTATTTATTTAGACTTTAAAAAAGCGTTCGATGCAGTTCCGCATAGAAGATTAATTGCGAAGGTTAAAGCGCACGGTATACTCGGTCAGGTAGCTAACTGGTTAGAGGAATGGCTTCGAGCTAGGAAGCAGAGGGTCGTTATTAATGGTACTGAATCGGATTGGTTGGATGTAGATAGCGGTGTCCCTCAGGGTTCAGTGTTAGGCCCATTGCTATTTGTAATCTACATTAACGATATAGATGTAAGACGATGTAAATTGGATTATGGAGTGGACGGATAAGTGGCAGATGCAATTTAACGTAGATAAATGTAAAGCTTTGCATATAGGTTCTCGTAACAATAATTACACGTATACGATGGGTAATAGACAATTGGCGAGCGTTGACGAGGAAGTAGATTTAGGTGTACGTGTATCTAAGGATTTAAAAGTTAGGAACCAGTGCCTGGAGTCTTGCGCAAAAGCTAATAGGATGTTAGGCTTCATAGCGCGTAATTTCGAATTTAAATCGAAGAATATTATATTGCCCCTTTACAAGTCCCTAGTCAGGCCTCATTTAGAATATGCCATTCAGTTTTGGTGCCCGTATTTGTGTGAGGATATTGATAGGTTGGAAAAGGTTCAGCGTCGCGCCACGAAACTAATTCCGTCATTGCGCAACAAGTCTTACGAAGATAGGATTAAAGAGTTAGACTTGCTTTCACTCGAAATTAGGAGATTAAGGGGGGAGCTTATTGAAGTTTTCAAAATCGTTAATAAAATCGATAACGTAAATTTTGACAAACTGTTCACTTTCGATAATAGCAATACTCGTAATAACGGATTTAAGTTGCGTGGCAGACGTTTCATTACTAACATCACTAAAAACTTTTTTACGTTTAAAGTAATTGATAAATGAAATAATCTTCCCGCGTCCGTCGTGAACTCTACCAGCGTTAATATGTTTCAGAACCGTTTAGATAGGCATTTTAAAAATATTAACGTTGTTTAAAATAATAAAGCAATTCTGTTCGACTATTTTTTCGACTTGTCGGCAGTGGCCGGCGGATGATGATGGGGAGTCTTTCTTTCTCTTTTTCTGAATGAATGTTAACCTACGAATGATAGGTTTTGCTACTTACTTAACCCCTTATTTTCCTTTTTTAACCCCCCTCCTCTTTCCTTTCCCTAGGGTTAACCTTAGAGTGAATCTTAGGGTCTTTGTTAGCCTTAGCTTCTGTAGATCTGTAGATAGGTTTTAACCCATCTGTATTAGGGGTTTCTCAGCTAAATGTAATTGTGCGCCGTTATACAAATAATACACTCTCCAGTTATCTAGAATAAAATCTAGAATAAAAAGTGTTGCCATAGTACTGAAAGAGTACTATAGGGCTATGGGTTCAGTGGCGTATCAAGGGAGGGGCGAGAGGGGCGACCGCCCGAGCGGCACTTCCCGAGGGGCGGAAAATTACTGTCAGGCGGGCGGGGCGCAGTATGCAAAATTTTGGGTTTTTATGTTTTAAAATGCAACCCTCCAAAAAATTATATCTCATCATTGTCGCGCGTTATTTGTGTACAAAATATCCATGGTTTGATGAAAAATCATCATTAATGCTATATATGCCACCTCAATGCCACTATTCCACAAATAGTTGCGTTAAATTTTCACATCGGAAAAACCAGTGCATATTTGCCAGCCTATTTTTCAGACTTTCCCTATATTATTTAGGTTAGGCTTTGCATTCTTTGAGCTTTGATGATGTTAATAATTAATGGTTGTTTTATTTTGCAGATACCCTACTGAATTAGCAAACATGAGCAAACGACAGAGACTGAGTGGTGCTGCATACAAGAATCTTCGCGAAAAAAAAGAGGAGGAAGGCAAGCGTGCTGCTAAGCGATTTCATCAGTTAATGGGATTCTCAGGCACACCTTCAGTGCCTTCTGGGAAGCAAGGAGATCAACCGCAATGTGATATATCTTTAGAGATAGATGTTCAAGCGGCAACTTCAAGTGAACCCCCAAATAATCAGGATCAACCCTCATCTACATCACAAAGTCACCCACCAACCCATCACCCAGTGAGTCTGTTTAACGATTCTGGCAACTAGCCCGTTCCAATGACGGACAATTTGAGAATCGAACTCATTAAACGTGGACCATCACATTTGAAAAACATGAATGGACCCTTTCCAGCTGATTCAAACAATAGGTCAATGTCAAAAGTTTGGTATTTCAAAACTTTGGAAAATGGCGAAAAAATTGAAAGGTCATGGCTAATCTTCTCACCTTCAAAATGTAGCTTGCATTGCTTTTGCTGTCGTCTCTTCAACAACATCTCCAGTGCATTTGGAAAAGAAGAAGGATTTTTTGCCTGGAGGAAACTGAATCCAAGAGTACCTGAACATGAAAACAGTCCATATCATACCCGATGCTTTGAACAATGGAAAGAGTTGTCTATGCGCCTTCAGTTGAATGCTACAATAGATAATGCACATCAGTTGCAAATAAAACATGCTACTGCTAAGCGGAAAGAAATACTGAGACGAATTTATGACTGCATCATGTTCTTGGCAAAACAAGATCTTGCATTCCGAGGGCACCGAGAGAACTTAAATGAAGAAGCTGGGCTAGCTGGCAATTCTGGAAACTTTTTGGAGTTAATAAAACTAATGGGCAAATATGACCCAGTAATTAGGGAACATCTTACAAAAATACGAATGACTGACAAGATATCCACTTCGTATTTGTCACCTAACATTCAAAATGAGTTCATCACACTAATCGGCTGTAATGTTCGAAAATGTATAATTGATAATGTGTCTAGTGCAAAGTACTTTGCAATAATTTTCGATAGTACACCAGATATATCGCATATTGATCAGATGTCTCAGGTAATTCGCTATGTGTCGATTAAAGATGGTAATGTAGAGGTGAAGGAATCCTTCGTTGATTTTATTAAATTAAAGGGGAAGACTGCTGAGGCAGTTACTGATCTCATTGTCACTAAGCTCCGTGAGGATGGGCTAGATATCCAGAATTGTTATGGTCAAGGGTATGACAATGCTGCTACGATGGCAGGTATTCATCTTGGAGTTCAACGCAGAATTCTTGATGTTAGCAAACACGCTGTTTTCATTCCTTGCAATAACCACTCGCTGAACTTGGCTGGAGTTCATGCCGCGGGACTGAGTCCTAATGCTGTAACTTTCTTTGGAACAATTGAACGAATTTTCGTCTCCTTTTCTTCCTCTACTCATCGTTGGGATGTCTTAACAAAACATTCCAAAATCACTGTTAAGCGAGTCTCTGATACGCGGTGGAGTGCTAAGTATGATGCTGTTTCTAGTCTTAAGAAGAACTTGATTCACGTTATTAGTGCCTTGGAAGAACTGAGTGAAGGGGTCTCCGAAAATCTGGACACAAAGGGCGATGCTGAAGCTCTGTTGACCTCCATCATGTCATACATATTCATTGTGTACTTATTTTTCTGGGATCCAGTGCTGAAAGTAATCAATGATGCTCAGCTATATTTTCAAAGAAAGGGACTTGCTTTGGACCAGTGTGCATTAAAAATGAACTCTTTATCCGTGTTTTTAACTAATGAACGAGAGGCAGTAGTATCAAACGCTGCAGATACCGCCGAAGAGTTCTGTAATGAAATGGATATCAGTATAGACCGCAGAGTCAGGAGACGGAGAAGAATGCCTGGAGAGCAAGCTCGTGATGCTGGATTGACCGTGCAAGAGGATGTACGCAGAGAATTTTTTGAAATCATGAATCGTTTATTAGCAGAAATTGAAAAACGCACAGTTTGTCTTAAAAACATGAATGATCGCTTTGAATTTCTGTCTCCTTCGTACCTTTTGAATCAGTCCAAAGATGAAGAAATTAATACCAAGGTCAATAATTTTTCTTCCATCTACAATGAAATTAATCCAGGAAGTCTACTGGAAGAAATAAAGCGTTTGCGCAGACATTTGCTCAGTTTCGAAAGCATAAGCGTCGACGATGATCCAAAGAACTGGGATATGTTAAAACTACTTCAGTGGATCGTTAAATGGGATCTAGTGGAATCTTTGCCTCATATAACAATTGCCCTCCGGATCTGTCTAACTACATGCATGTCCGTGGCAAGTTGCGAACGAAGTTTCTCGAAACTGAACCTTATAAAAACTTACCTCAGGTCAACTATAAGTCAATCTAGACTGAGCAATTTGGCGATTATTTCAATTGAACGCGAAGTTGCGGAGACAATGGACATAGAAAAAATCATTCATGAATTTTCTGTTATGAAAGTCCGAAAATTTAACTAGGCATTATACATTATATAGTTATTGTTAAAATTATGTAGTGTATTATGTACGGTACAGTATGTAGTATTGTTAAAATTGAAGTTGCTTTATTTAAGTTTTTCTTCCAATAAAAGTTTTGTTTAGAAGTGTATTTTTGTAAAGGAATTGTTTTTAAAATTGAAAATTGTTGCAGGGTCGGGGGGCGTTGGCATTTTCGCCCCGAGCGGCAAAAAGTATTGGTACGCCTCTGTATGGGTTGATTGCCTGATACCCTCATCCGTTGGAAATTTCCAGCAGATTACATTGGAGAGTTAACGACAAAAGCCCTACGATTTTTCGCTAGAGAGTTATGTATATGTAGGTCTTCAAAGGACCTCTATGTTTATTTGCCTTCGGTATTTGCGCTGCCTAATCGTAAAGAAAGGAATTGCCTTACCTTATTATTTCGTTGTGCCTCGCTTCTGTTTCGATGTAGGACGCGACGATCTTTTTCGATGTAGGGCCGTGGTACGATGGAGTTACACAATGAGTTGATTTGATGTAACTAATATAGGCAGTCACTATTTAAATACCTGAAGGAATAGGCCTATCCTTTTTATAGTTATTAGGTTTTATATTAAGAGGATTTCACTCAGAAATTATAGGAAGATAAAGTACATCTTCCTTGCTTAAAGCATCGCTGTAACACAAGCATCTCAGGAGTGCCGCCAGTATAACATAATCGTTAGTAATCTGCTTATTCTTCAAAGTTCGTTGACTCTTCTCTCGATGTAATTTTCATGAGTCAGCAGTGGAAAATTTGAACACGAAATAATAAATTTTTCTTGTTGTTATGCAGGCCCGATGCCTACATATGGGTTCTATGTATGTATGGCAATTATTTTCATTCCCAATAGGTTATGTCGCCAATCCCGAGGCAATTTTGTAGATATTTAATTCAATTAATTAATAATTTATATTTAATTATGAAATAAAGGTATCACATACGATACCATATTGTAAGCGTGTACAGTTTTTCCATATACTTGGCGGGGCCGGAGAAAAATTTGTATGTTACAGATTAAATTTTTTGACATACTGTGTGTTTTAAACCATGTGAAATAGATTAAAAAGAATGAAGTAGGAATTTAGAAGAGAAAGGTTACTCAAGACCTATTTAAATATAAAAGTTCAAGAGGCTAGCTTCTCAAGTTTAGTTAAAGTTATGTCAATCAGTTTGACTCCCCTTAGGTATAGGAAATTTATGGAATTAAAGTAAAGTTATTAAGCATGTTAACTTTGCCCATTATTTGGGTAAGTTTTATATAGGTTACCAGTTTCTAAATGCTGGTTTACTAATGTTGTTTTGGAGTTTTATGATGTTTGTTTTGTTAACGATTTATGTTTTGAAGTGACTTCTACGTTGGTGAGTTAATTGAAATGTAATGTACTGCCATGTTGTGTTGTTTGGTTAAAAGAGTTTGTACTGTATTCAAACCTCCTACTACTTCAGACTAGTCAATACCGTAGTTTTAGTAGAGTAAATGTTATTCCTCCACAGGTAGATCTGGAGGACTTGGGGCTTTGAATCCTGTACTGTTTTTGTGTTGTTTGGTCTCTGGGTAAGGGAGGCCATAAGACCGTTGTTGTTTGGCCCATGGCCAAGGGAAGCCATAAGACCCTTGTTTGGCCCATGGCCAAGTGAGGCCATAAGACCCCTGTTGAATAGTTTAGGCTATGGCCAAGGTAGGCCATCAGCCCATTGTTGAATAATTTGGGCTATGGCCAAGGTAGGCCATCAGCCCCTTGTTGAATAAGTTGGGCTATAGCCAAGGTAGGCCATCAGCCCCTTGTTGAATAGGTTGGGTTATGGCCAAGGTAGGCCATCAGCCCCTTGTTCAATAGGTTGGATTATGGCCAAGGTAGGCCATCAGCCCCTTGTTGAATAGGTTGGGCTATGGACAAAGTAGGCCATCAACCCCTTGTTAAATAATTTGGGCTATGGCCAAGGTAGGCCATAATCCCTTGAAATAGTAGTTTGGGCTATGGCCAAAGTAGCCATAAAACCCTTCAGAGTAGAGTAATTTGGGCTATGGCCAAAGTAGGCCATAAAACCCTTTAGAGTAGTTTGTTTGTATGTGCCACTGTCTAACCATACAATTTTTGGAACAAAATTATGTGCACAGAACCAGAGCGCAGCAAGAAAAGCTTTTACTTTCCGATCCTTGGTTATGTTCAGACAGGTTGTTGTGTTTGACACATAGAAAGAGTACAGTGTGTGTATATATATATATATATATATATATATATATATATATATATATATATATGTGTGTGTGTGTGTGTGCAGTGGCGGTTCCTCATATGGGCAATATGGGCAGCCGCACAGGGCGGCATTTGTGGAGGGGCGGCATGAGCGCCTGCAAAAAAAAATAAAAATAAAAATAAGAATAAATAAATAAAGAAATAAATAAAAATAGTTTATTTATGGCAGTTGTGCAATTTAATTTGTATTTTTCCTGTTCATAGTATCATAATTACATTCTCTTAAGTGAGTTATTCTATTTACGTGATGAAGGATTTGTAAAATTCAGAAATTTGAGTCTTTGTTTTGGTTCTGAAGTTCCAACAATTAGTCCAATAAAAAGTTATTTTGTGAAAGAGTTATGTCTGTCCTTTATTTTGGGGGGATTCGAATGTGTGTGTGTTGGCGAACAGGGGGGGGGGCGCTGAAGGTGAGGTTCGCCCAGGGCGTCATGTAAGCTAGGACCGCCACTGTGTGTGTGTGTATAGAAACGACGTAAGTATAGAGGAGTGTTCTGCACACGAGGAAGAGAAATAACAAACAAATGAAAAATAAGGCACCCGCCCGGGAATCGAACCCAGGATCTTCCGATTGCCGGTCAGACGTGCTAACCACTACACTACGGAGCCACGATAGTCAGAAGTTGTAATTCTCCTACATAGGGCAGAAACCAATGCCTTGAGAAGGCACCCTCGCAAATCGTGAATATGTACATTTAACTGCAATGAACGCGCAGTATATTAACGTATAGAAACGACGTAAGTATAGAGGAGTGTTCTGCACACGAGGAAGAGAAATAACAAACAAATTAAAAATAAGGCACCCGCCCGGGAATCGAACCCAGGATCTTCCGATTGCCGGTCAGACGTGCTAACCACTACACTACGGAGCCACGATAGTCAGAAGTTGTAATTCTCCTACATAGGGCAGAAACTAGGGTTTCTTTACCGGGATCCCGGGATCCCGGTAGATTTTTAGCTAATTTAAATTTCCCGGGAAATTCTCCCTGTCCCGGGAAATCCCGGGATATTTTCTTAAAAATTTAATTTTGCTTATTTTGTGTTAAGACTGGGAAATTTTGCTAATAGTAAGTTTAATTAACCCATAACTTGTCAGAATACGTTTGTATTTGTTAGTTTTAAGCTTGCTTAGTTTTTGTTTTTTAATTTCAGCTTGTTATGGCATGTCACAGATTGTCACTACTTGTCAGGACCTGTAATATCTTGCGTAATTGCGCTGATGCTGTCTTAATTTGTCACCACGCTCAGTAGCTCCAGTAACTGCATTACGCCAGGTTGTGCATTGTGCAAGTGTCACACTTCCTTTATATTGTGAGTATTTGTGACTCAAGATTCTTTGTAGTTCCTATACTAGCCTAGTACTATATATATATAGTATGTTTTAATTTATTTTGTTCGAAACGAACCCCTTCAATCAAGAATGTCAGAATCATTTGCTTGGAAATATTTCGTGAAGGATTCGAAACTAGAATTTGCAACCTGTAAAGAATGCAAAACTCAAATAAAGTGTAAAGGTTGGTCTACAAGCGGTCTTATCAGACATTTGCTTAACAAGCATAATATTAGCAAGTTATCTGTTACTAATGCTAAGCGCACAGCCGAGGAAAATGGAGCAACTAGTAGCAAGCGACAAACCTTTCAACAAACCTTAACATCGTTTTTCATTAAGAAAGAAACATGTGAAGAAATAGTAACAAAACTAGCCACTCTAGATGGCATCTCTATCAATTCTATTACAAAAAGTGAGTTCATCAGAAAATCATTGACAGACAGAGGATATACTTTACCAAAAAATCCATCACATGTAATGGATCTCGTTCATTCGCAGTACAAACAAATAAAAGAACGCTTAAATTCTGAAATTACCAGCCAAATAAATGCAGGATCAAGGTTTAGTTTATCCTTAGATGAATACACCTCACTAAACAATCGCCGGTATTTAAATATTAACATACACAAAACTGACGGAACATTTTGGAACTTAGGAATGGTGAAGATTTCTAGTACTCTACCTGCTGAAACTGCTGTTGAAGTAATCAAAGAAAAGTTAGAGGAATTTCATATTTCTTTAGAAAAACATGTGGTGGCTTGTGTTACTGATGGTGCAGCTATGATGGTGAAATTTGGAAGGCTAATTGAATGTGAGCATCAATTGTGTTATGCACACGGAATCCACTTAGCGGTATGTGATGTTTTGTACCAGAAGTCAACCACTTCACTTGCAATCACTCTTTCTGAAGAAATTCAAACTGAAGATGACGAACATAATGACAACATAGATGAAGATGGAGAAGATTTCAATCATAGTATTGATTTTGAAAGTGTTTTGTGTGAGCGCTTTGATGAGGATCCGTTCGAGATAGATATTTCATTTCACCCAGGCAGAGCTGGGCACTTGCGGTTTTTTTTGCGGTACTGCGGTACTGTGGTACTACCGTGTTGGTCGGTACCGCGGAAAGTACCGCGGGAAATTTGAATGCGGTAGCGGTACTGCTGTACTTTCAGCGATCCTTTGCGGTACTGCGTTATGCGGTACCGGTTTGGTAGTGCGGTAGTAGTACCGCAGTACCGCAAAAAAACGCAAAAAAAACCGCAAGTGCCCAGCTCTGTTAAAATTAAACCAGATGGAATAGTCTTTTAGCCATGCTGGAGCGATTTATCAAAATAAGGTCATCCGTATCGAAAGCTCTCATCGACTGCAATAAAGATATGGACAATTTTGACCTTGACAAACAAGAAGTTGCTGTAATTCGTGACATTGTGGCATCGCTGGAGCCATTAAAAGTTGGAGCAGAAAAGCTGGGCAACAGAGAATCGACTTTACTTTCATCAGAAGGTGTTTTTGCTTTCATTTTGAACGAACTAAATCAACTAAACACAACTTTTTCAAAAAAACTAAAGGAGTCGTTCATTCGACGCATAACAGAGAGAAGAAATGAGAACTTGACTGGCCTCATACAATACTTCAATAGTGGAAAGAATTATAAAAAGGTCGCAACTTTCGCAAGTGACAGAAGTTTGCCAGCCTTACCAATCAAGTCTATATTAATTTCATCAGCAAAGTAGATGTTAGATCGCCTTTTTGGAGTACCTGCTGATTCTACCTCTAGTGAGACAGATGAAGATAATGATGTGCAAGAATCAGCTGTCCCTCAGTCATCTTCGATGACTCTAGCTGAAAGGCTTGATGCAGCTATTAAAGCAGCCGAGGTAGAGAAATCAAGAACACTAGACAGCAAAGCAAGCGCTGCAAAGCACCTTAAAAAGGAACTAGAGATCTTCGAGGCTACGGGCGAAAAAACGCAGAACATCTCTCTTCTCTTGAATGCATTAACCCTTTCGCTGCGTCATTTGAATACTTCCGAACAGTTTTGTTTGGATATATCGGAATTACGGTGCGAAAGGGTTAAAGACGATTCCACCCACGTCAATAGAATCGGAAAGGGCATTCTCAGCAGCAGGACTTTTCGTGACTAAAATGAGAACAAGATTGAGTGATCGAAGTATTGACCATCTTTGTTTTTTGAAATCATACTATAAAAATTCACAGTGATAATTTTTTTGGTTGAATTCATTGAAGTTCTTTGCAATTTGAAGGTAATTTTTATTTTTTCTTTAAATTTTCTAAGCAATTTAAAGGCAATTTTTTTTTCGTTGTATTCATTAAGTTTTCAATGAAACGGAGCAATTTTTTTATTTGTGAAAATTTTCTATGTAATTCAAAAGTATTTTTTTTAATACATATTTTTCACAGCAATATTATTTTATTTTGCCCATTATGGAGATTGCAGAACTTATTAAATGACTATAAAAAAAAAAAAAAAAAATTATACCCCCTCTTTTCTAGGATAATTTATTTTATAATATATTTTAAATATAATTAATTACATCCCGGGATTTCCCGGGATCCCGGGAAGGGAATCATTTTTATCCCGGAATCCCGGGATAAGCAAAAGGCCGGGAAATGAGAAACCCTAGCAGAAACCAATGCCTTGAGAGGGCACCCTCGCAAATCGTGAATATGTACATTTAACTGCAATGACCGCGCAGTATATTAACGTATAGAAACGACGTAAGTATAGAGGAGTGTTCTGCACACGAGGAAGAGAAATAACAAACAAATGAAAAATAAGGCACCCGCTCTGGAATCGAACCCAGGATCTTCCGATTGCCGGTCAGACGTGCTAACCACTACACTACGGAGCTACGATAGTCAGAAGTTGTAATTCTCCTACATAGGGCAGAAACCAATGCCTTGAGAGGGCACCCTCGCAAATCGTGAATATGTACATTTAACTGCAATGACCGCGCAGTATATTAACGTATAGAAACGACGTAAGTATAGAGGAGTGTTCTGCACACGACCGGCAATCGGAAGATCCTGGGTTCGATTCCCGGGCGGGTGCCTTATTTTTCATTTGTTTGTTATTTCTCTTCCTCGTGTGCAGAACACTCCTCTATACTTACGTCGTTTCTATACGTTAATATACTGCGCGGTCATTGCAGTTAAATGTACATATTCACGATTTGCGAGGGTGCCCTCTCAAGGCATTGGTTTCTGCCCTATGTAGGAGAATTACAACTTCTGACTATCGTGGCTCCGTAGTGTAGTGGTTAGCACGTCTGACCGGCAATCGGAAGATCCTGGGTTCGATTCCCGGGCGGGTGCCTTATTTTTCATTTGTTTGTTATTTCTCTTCCTCGTGTGCAGAACACTCCTCTATACTTACGTCGTTTCTATACGTTAATATACTGCGCGGTCATTGCAGTTAAATGTACATATTCACGATTTGCGAGGGTGCCCTCTCAAGGCATTGGTTTCTGCCCTATGTAGGAGAATTACAACTTCTGACTATCGTGGCTCCGTAGTGTAGTGGTTAGCACGTCTGACCGGCAATCGGAAGATCCTGGTTTCGATTCCCGGGCGGGTGCCTTATTTTTCATTTGTTTGTTATTTCTCTTCCTCGTGTGCAGAACACTCCTCTATACTTACGTCGTTTCTATACGTTAATATACTGCGCGGTCATTGCAGTTAAATGTACATATTCACGATTTGCGAGGGTGCCCTCTCAAGGCATTGGTTTCTGCCCTATGTAGGAGAATTACAACTTCTGACTATCGTGGCTCCGTAGTGTAGTGGTTAGCACGTCTGACCGGCAATCGGAAGATCCTGGGTTCGATTCCCGGGCGGGTGCCTTATTTTTCATTTGTTTGTTATTTCTCTTCCTCGTGTGCAGAACACTCCTCTATACTTACGTCGTTTCTATACGTTAATATACTGCGCGGTCATTGCAGTTATATATTATATATATAATATATATATATATCAGAGGCAACGGCGGGGGTCAGGCAGGTCAGGCTCAGCCTGACCTAATTTTAAAAGAAAAATAAATTTAATTTCCTGGTCATCATGTAAAATTTAAATTTATGTATTTCAAAAATCTATTTATTATGGTCACTTTATTAGAGCAATATAAATTTTAGAATGCCGCATTTTTTCCTTCTCTCCATGCGCCGCTTCTTTGGGCAAAGTCAGACTTGTTTTATGACGCCTGAGCGACCGAGCGCATTAAGCCCCAAAGCCAGGTCAGGCATCATTTCCGATGCCTTGCATCACACTTATGAAAAAATGAAACTTTTACGAAATTTAATGTACTTTAAAGTCAACATTAGTATAGCATCTGTCAAAACAATCAGATAAGTATATAATTTTGTCAATCTATTTTTCCAAAGAAGAGAAAAGCGTGTTTTTCAGTGTACAAGTCAAGCATATTTCTAAGTGCTTAACATTACGCTGGATGCCAAATCTCATCCTCAGAAAGCCGTTTGAGTGAAAATAGAGATATGTGGCAACTATGAATTGCGCACGGCTTTCCTCATTGTCAGTTACCTCAGGGACCGTGTCGTATTCGTTTCAATGCATTTGAATTTTTTCTTTTGTGTTTTTTTTTGTGTGTGTGAGGGGGTTGGAGTTTATGTATAAATGACTCATGGTAGACAGTAGCGGATTATAATGGGAGCAAAGGGGGCATTTGCCCCCGGCCCCAGATGCTGACCGACCCCAAGATGCTGACCGACCCCAAGAAACTATGTAAACGCTATAATCTACCGTTGAAATAATTGGTCGACCATGAGGAAGAAAAAAAAATTCTAGATTCCGCTTCTACAAAACCTAGTTTAGTATCCCATTTATGTGAACAAAGTATACATTTTCTGTAATCACATCTTTGTTTTTGTTTCGTTTTCTGTTGATCGATCCCAGGTAGCTGATCACATCACTCATGTATGATGTATAAGGTAAAGAATTGTTTTTTCTAGTGTTTTTCTAGTGACATCGGCCCGAAAATATTCGTTGTCCCCGGCCCTAACAATGCTTAATCCGGCCCTGATGGTAGATTAAATATGATGAAGACATTCTCTAAGGACATAATAAAATACAAGTAAGTTATTATAATTATTAAACAATTTATTGACTTAGTAGGCTTTAAGTAATTTTTGAAAACAAAAGCAAAATTATTTAAAAAACAAAATTTACATATTCATTAATATGAATTCTATCGAAGTCATATCAAGCCCATAATGCTTGTGCCTCACCTATGTGAAAAGTCTGGCGTCGCACTGATATATATATATATATATATATATTGCATTCCTTTGAATCCAGTTGGTCTTCAAAACTTGGATTCACTACTCCAGTGAAATCAATACCCATAGTTATGATTGAGTAAATGTTATGTGTCCTACAGGTAGGTCTGGAAGGTTTGGGGTTTTGAAGGAATCCAATCTGTTTGCAAGGAATGTATGTGTCTGTTAATGAAATCTGTTGTGTAATTCTTCCTTAAAAGAAGAATTGGATGCTTGGAGTTGTATGTATATATTTATACACTGTATTTATATTATGTGCAAATGTATATTTTGTTGTACAGTAGGGTTTTATTTTTGAGTTTTGTATTAGGTTAACCAATTTGGCTGAGTAAAGATCCTCAAATGTTTCATTTGAGACCCTTAAATCAAGCCTTGTCTGTTTTATGCCTATATGTCAAATAGGACTTAGAATGTGTTGCGCCTATATGTCAAATAGGACTTAGAATGTGTTACGCCTATACATCAAATAGGACTTAGAATAAATGCAAAAAACTTCACTTTTTTCTACGTGAAAGTCAAAATATGATAATTAAAACCCACTCTAATAGATAGAGTTTATTTCCACAACAGTTTCGATGCCCACTGGCATCCTCTTCGGGTGGATACAGAAAAACGAATGAACCAAAAACAAGAGGGAAACCAGCCCAGGGACCATTAAGAAATTCGCACCTAGGTTAGATCCCGTTCTCCCGACACTGGAAGGGCATTTTTATTAAAGGAACCCGCTTATAAGTATCATACATTCGCACAAATTTAAAACTATCTTCTTGTTCTATACATACAGATTCTATTATTTTTTACATAATTATTACATTTATTATTAAATTTATTACATTTATTATTAAATTTATTACATTTAATATTGCATTATTATTTATTACAGAAATTATAAATTTATTATTGCATTGATTATTACACTGTTGTTTATTATACAGAAATTGTAAACCGAAAAACGAATGAAAAAGGCGAGAAGGAAACAATCCAGAGACCATTAAGGAATTCGCACCTAGACTAGATCCCGTTCCCACGACCCCAGAAGGGCAATTTTTTTTTTTTTGTAAAGGGTCCCGCTTATAAGTACATTCGCACAAATTAAAACTATCTTCTTGTTCTATAAATACAGATTTTATTATTTTGACATAATTACTGCATTTATTATTGCATTTACGTTTTTTAACATTTATTATTATTACCTTTACATTAATTATTACATTTATTTTATTATCTTTATTATTACATTTACTGCATTTAGATTTATTTCCACATTTATTACTTCCATTATTACATTTACGTTCATTATTCCATTTACATTTTACCGAAAAAAAACAAAAACGAATGAACCAAAAGCGAGTAAGGAAATAATCCAGAGACCTTTAAGAAATTCACACTTAGGTTAGAACCCGTTCACCCGACGCCGTAAGGGATTTTTTGACCAAGAAACTCATTAAAGGGTCCAACTTATAAGTACCTTCGCACAAATTAAAATCATCTTCTTGTTCTATACATACAGATTCTATTATTTTTCTTTTGACATAATTATTACATTTATAAAGTACCTTACTTGATTCCCAATCTGTAGCATGATTATTTTGGCTGGCGTGATAAAATCATGCTATAGAATGGGAATCAAGTAAGGTACTTTATAAATGTAATAATTATCTCAAAAGAAAAATAATAGAATCTGTGTGTATAGAACAAGAAGATAATTTTAATTTGTGCGAAGGTACTTATAAGTTGGACCCTTTAATGAGATTCTTGGTCAGAAAATCCCTTACGGCGTCGGGTGAACGGGTTCTAACCTAAGTGTGAATTTCTTAAGGGTCTCCGTATTGTTTCCTTACTCGCTTTTGGTTCATTCAGTTTTGTTTTTTTTCGGTAAAATGTAAATGGAATAATAAACGTAAATGTAAATGTAATAATGGAAGTAATAAATGTGGAAATAAATATAAATGCAGTAAACGTAATAATAAAGGTAATAAAATAAATGGAATAATTAGTGTAAAGGTAATAATAATAAATGTTAAAAAACATAAATGCAATAATAAATGCAGTAATTATGTCAAAATAATAGAATCTGAATGTATAGAACAAGTAGATAGTTTTAAATTTGTGCGAATGTACTTATAAGCGGGTCCCTTTAATAAAAATACCCTTCCAATTTCTTAATGATCCCTGAACTGTTTTCCCTCTTGTTTTTGGTTCATTCGTTTTTCTGTATCCACCCAAAGAGGATGCCCGTGGGCATCGAAACTGTTGTGGAAATAAACTCTGTCTATTAGAGTGGGTTTTAATTATCAGGACTTAGAATGTGTTACGCCTATATGTCAAATAGGACTTAGAATGTGTTGCGCCTATGTGTCAAATAGGACTTAGAATAGGTTGCGCCTATATGTCAAATAGGACTTAGAATAGGTTGCGCCTATGTGTCAAATAGGACTTAGAATAGGTTGCGCCTATATGTCAAATAGGACTTAGAATGTGTTGCGCCTATATGTCAAATAGGATTTAGAATGTATGTGTTAGGTGGGTGCAGGTTTGAATTCGTGCAATTGCTTTAGGTCTTTGTGATGTTAAAGTTCTGAGTTGAATTTTTTGATGTTAAAGTTCTGAGTTGAATTTTGTGATGTTACAGTTCTGCGTTTAATTTTGTGCTGTTACAGTTCTGCGTTTAATTTTGTGATGTTACAGTTCTGAGTTTAATTTTGCGATGTTAATGAGTCTTATGAGCAATTTAATTGCTGAAATAAATTTTATAACCTACACCACATGTTGAATTATAAATTTAGTGTTTTTAGTTAGGATAGGCCTTGAGTGTAAAGAGTACGGCCTACTTTGTGAGGTAGGCTTCTTGTATATTCAAATTGAAAATTGTAGTGTTTGAAGTAGGCCTTTTGTGTATGAGTATGTTAGGCCTATTAGTTAATGTAAAGTAAAGTGGGCCTACTAAATGTGCTTATATTGTGGGCCTACTAAATAGACTTATGTTGAAATTGCCTATTTTTATAGGACCTAAAATGAATTAAGCCTGTTAAATGAACAAGGCTTTGTTTACGATTAGTGTAAAGATAAAGTTTGTGTTAGTGTAAAGGTAAACGGATCGGTTCCCCACACGGGCCACCATATGAAAAAACTATAGGGCTATGGGTTGATTGCCTGTTAACCTCATCCGTTGGAAATTTCCAACAGATTCCAGTGGAGAGTTAACGACAAAAGCCCTACGTTTTTTCGTTAGAGAGTTATGTATATGTAGGTCTTCAAAGGACCTCTATGTTTATTTGCCTTCGGTATTTGCGCTGCCTAATCGTAAAGAAAGGAATTGCCTTACCTTATTCTTTCGTTGGGCTTCGCTTCTGTTTCGATGTAGGACGCGACGATCCTTTTCGATGTAGGGCCGTGGTACGATGGAGTTACATAATGAGTTGATTTGATGTAACTAATATAGGCAGTCACTATTTAAATACCTGAAGGAATAGGCCTATCCTTTTTATGTTTATTAGGTTATATATTAAGAGGATTTCACTCAGAACATATAGGAAGATAAAGTACATCTTCCTTGCTTAAAGCATCGCTGTAACACAAGCATCTCAGGAGTGCCGCCAGTATAACATAATCGTTAGTAATCTGCTGATTCTTCAAAGTTCATTGACTCTTCTCTCGATGTAATTTTCATGAGTCAGCAGTGGAAAATTTGAACACGAAAAAATAAATTTTTCTTGTTGTTATGTAGGCCCGATGCCTACATATGGGTTCTATGTATGTATGGCAATTATTTTCATTCCCAATAGGCTATGTCGCCAATCCCGAGGCAATTTTGTAGATATTTAATTCAATTAATTCATAATTTATATTTAATAAATAAAAGTATCACATACGATACCATATTGTAAGCGTGTATAGTTTTCCATAAGTAGGGTATAATACAAGCGGTAGCTCGCTATCGCCCTCCGGGTAGGTAGCTGTATATTTCACAGTATATGTAGCAGTATATGTCACAGCTAGCTGTATATCTATATATATATATATATATATATATATATATATATATATATATATATGTATATTGTATATATGTATATGTATATTGGTACATACGTATTATCGGGATTAACAAACTATTATCTGGACTACCAAACTTTTTATTATAATTTTTGCTCTCGTCATTTTCGTGTTCGAAGTACGGTACTTACATTCACTTGTAATAGACATTAAATAGCTCGTGCTCGGCCGCGGAGTGACCTAGGTCTGGAAAACTTGACAGAGCACATCGGCAGCTCATGGGCTATCAGTTGGTGGTGGTTGCAGAATTTTCCGATGTGCCGTTTAGTCTGTGCACGGTTCCGAAGAAAGCGGACAGACACACAGACACATTTTAGCTCAATAGTATATAGGATTCTATGACATACAAATACAGTGCCCATAAATATTTACCGTGAAAACAGTATGCTCTCATGTTTTAATGACGAATCGTACACGCATAGAGTTTCTGTGCTGGTGTGTTTCGTCTACCACATTCGCCGCTAGGAGCGCTGTAGTAGCTGTTCAGTGGTAGAGTCAACAGACACAATGTGCGTATTTGGGGATCGGAAAACCCACGTGCCGTAAGGGAGCATATTCGGGGTAGTCCGAAGATTAATGTCTGGTGTGGACTAATGCATGACCAGATAATTGGTCCTTTCTTCTTCGCTGAGAACACTGTTTCCGCAACTGTGTACCTGGATATGCTCACCAATTACGCCATCCCCCAGCTGCAGGACAGGCAGCCCACTGTCATCTTCCAACAAGATGGGGCACCCCCTCATTGGGCGCATGTTGTTCGTGAAACTCTCGACGCAACATTTCCAAATCGATGGATTGGCAGGGACGGGCCAATCCCATGGCCCCCAAGATCACCAGACATTACCCCGCTGGATTTCTTTCTCTGGGGTCATGTTAAGGATTTGGTTTATGCAACAGTTGTTCCAGATATCAGGACATTGCGAGAACGCATTACGGATGCAATTGCAACAGTTAACCCACAAATGTTAGAAAATGTGTGGCGTGAGTGTGAATACCGTTTAGACATTTTACGTGCCACTAGGGGTGCACATGTGGAAGCTTATTAAGTTCATTAACTATGTATCAAAACTTTGTATGTTTATCTACTTATGATTAAAACTGTGTTTGAATACGAGTGTTTATTTAAAAGTTATAGCATGCTTTAATCAGGGTAATCATTTATGGACACCCTATACTACATACTTGCATAAAGATAATCTGCTCAGGATAGGGCAAGGCATACGCGCGTACAGAAAGCAGCATCACCTCCTCCATAATCTCTATATATTGATCTGCCGTAAACCTCCCGTGGATCCCGGTCAGCTCTCCTAGTCCTTGCAGGTGCATCCATCCCCACACATTCGCCGTCACGTGCCCACTCCGTGCCACTTCGTAAATATTTTGGTGGGCATATCTCGTGTTGTCCTGTCGCTAACACCGCAGACGGCCGTGAGTTGTAGACGCAAACGTCTTCTCGTCAGAGAAGATAACTCTGCTCCCGTATGCGAGATCATCATTTATATGCTGGCGAGCAAACGAGAGCCTAGCCTGACGATGTCGTTCCTCGAGCCTCTCTTTTTTGGCAGGAGTACGGTGGTGATATCCTGCTTCATGCAACCGTCTCCTTACGGTGTCCACTGACACGCCCATATGTAGTGTCTCCCGGATGGCGACTGCGTTGTTGAGAGGATCGTTCTGCATTTCGTTGATTATTCTCCGGTCTTCTTCTGGGGTGGTCTATCTTGGTGCCCCACACTGAGTGCGATCTAGCAGATTCCCAGTCTCTTGCCACCTCTGCACCCAGCGTCGAACAGTAGGCTTCGAAATTCCCAATTCCATGGCTATGTCAGCTACAGAGAGGCCTGCTTCCCGCATACCAATTATCCAGCCTCACTGTGCAATTTTATCTTAAGCTGGATTCATTTTCAGAGTCGGTCTTCGTCATACGGTGTAGAAATATGGTATGAGCATAGATCATGCCAGTAACCATGTCAACACCTCGGTTTGGCCCACCAACGTCATTTCACAAACATTAGTATAATATGGTATGAATTTATAAGTATACAGACCCAGGGCCGCCGAGAGGGCGGGGAAGCCGGAATAAATCCCCGGGGCCCAGACCTCTAAGGGGCCCGGAAAGAGGGGGGATAAAATCTAAAAATATTAATAAGGCAATTGATTAAATAACAGAGAGGAAATATAATTAATGAACATACATTTTATAAAGATTATCATAGTCAAATTGAAACATAAAATATTATCTGCGGTCCACCAATGCCCAAGACCGACTGACAGATCTGGGAACCATTGTAAGTGAAAGCCAGTTAACCCGTACTTTAAATTTCATCAGAATCATTTACCACTTTGCTCGAGAGAAGGCAAAGAAACTACACTTCTAATTATGAAAATCTTGCAGTAAACAATTGTCTTGCCTGCATGGGCTGGTACTGCATTTGTAAATTGTATAATAAAATACTGAGTAAACAGGGGGGGGCCCATATACCAATCCTTCCCCGGGGTCCCGGGCAGCTCTCGACGGCATTGTATAAATCTGTAAACCAGGTTAATTTCGCGGTTGCAAATTTTTGCTCTTTCATATCTTTGGACGAGTTCGCGGCATCATAATTTCGCGGTCAACAGTTACGAGTTACAATCTTACAGATTAAAATGACGTCATGAATAACGAGATTTATTCTGGACTGTGATTGGTCGAGGTTGAGGTCGTATATCAAGGCAAGTTTTACCTCTTGGTATGCGGATAAGTTTCAGCAGCACTCATCATAAATGAATCTCACGGTAAGATAGATTTGAAGCTTTCCACACTGAAACCTATTCATGCTAAATGGATTGTCTCAGCATGGGATAACCTACACCAAATAAGGGAGACCATTCGGAAGGGTTGGGAAATTAGCGGGATTCATGACATTCTTGTTATACACTAATAATACAATATAATTTAAAATGTTTTTACTGCTTTTACTTTAAAATGTTTTATTAGAATATACTGAATTTACCATTCAAATAAAGTATTTTAATGATCTAAGTTTTATTTTCTTACTATCTTCCAAAGATTAGTTTAGCTTTAAAGTGTCCAATTTTCGCATAAATATCCTGCAGGCGAACATTTCGCATTCACTATCATATAAAAAGTTATATTGTAGTAGCTGTTCATACAGATTTGCAATAATCATAATGGAACTTTATTATTGTATAAGACTAATAAACTACATGGAGCTCAACGCTGTTCACGATCATATTAATTGTTTATCTTTATAAACACAGACATTACATTATAATTACCTGTATGTTAATGACTGCACATTCACTTGCCCTTTAGATATATACAGTATGTCTAGTATGTCTGTGTTATATGTTGTTGGACTAGGTTGTTCCCCCTCCACCCCACCTTCCCCCAATTGGCAGTGGGATACCTTGACTAACACTGCGGCCAGTGGCGGTTCCTCATATGGGCAATATGGGCAGCCGCACAGGGCGGCATTTGTTGAGGGGCGGCATGAGCGCCTGCAAAAAAAATAAAAATAAAAATAAGAATAAATAAATAAAGAAATAAATAAAAATAAAAAATAAAATAAAATAAATAATAACAGATCAATGACTTTGCATCAAGGAAGGTAAGAAGAGTCAGGCTTTAGATGGCAGTTGTGCTGTGGTGCAATTTATTTTGTTTCTTGTTCAAAGTGTAGCATAATAATTACTCTCTCTTAAGTGTCTTATTCTATTTATGTGATAGAGCATTTGTACAATTTAGAAATTTGATTCTCTAGTTTATTTATGGCAGTTGTGCAATTTAATTTGTATTTTTCCTGTTCATAGTATCATAATTACATTCTCTTAAGTGAGTTATTCTATTTACGTGATGAAGGATTTGTAAAATTCAGAAATTTGAGTCTTTGTTTTGGTTCTGAAGTTCCAACAATTAGTCCAATAAAAAGTTATTTTGTGAAAGAGTTATGTCTGTCCTTTATTTTGGGGGATTCGAATGTGTGTGTGTTGGCGAACAGGGGGGGGGGGCGCTGAAGGTGAGGTTCGCCCAGGGCGCCATGTAAGCTAGGACCGCCACTGACTGCGGCATTGCCACATGTACGGAGCAGTGTTGCCAACTTGGCCTTTTTCAGGCTAGATTTAGCCTATTTTAGCTTCGGCTAGCCTTTTATTTTACTTAATAGCCTATGGCCTTAAATCTGGCAACTTTTTGTTCTAATTTAGCCTCTTTTCATATCAAATTGCGAGCTTACTAAAATGTTTTTTCACGTTGTAGCGTGTCAAAATACGTACAATTACGTCGGAAGAGTGTCATCTTGTACTGATTTGATAGAAGTGGTTTCAGTCGTTGTTAGTTCTTGTACGTGAATGTGTATTGTATAGTGTAAATTGTTATTATAAAGTGAATTAAGTGAACCTTCCAGTAACATTAGTCAAATAAATCTTCAATGGAATAATCTAATACTTGTAAAATGGGAACAGATTCATGACACTGAAAAGTTTTGGGCTGAGGTTTCAGTGTATACTGATGCAGCAGGATCTAATCCCTTCAGAGGGCTTGCTGCTGTAGCTAGACGTGTTTTGTGCATCCCCCATTCTAATGCTGAAGTGGAGAGAATTTTTAGCCAGATGAACATCGTTAAAAGTAAACAGAGAAACAGAATGAAGAGAGACCTTTTAAATGCAATACTTAGCATTCGAGCTGGAATTAGAAGAGCTGAAAAGTCTTGTTACTCATACAGTTTACCTCAAAACATAATTCAAAACATAGGGACCAAATTAACTTACGAGAATGCTGACGAAACAGAACATGATTCCGATGAGGATTTAAATGATGTTGACACACTATTTTTGTCATAATGTAAGTAAAATGTTTAGCCTATTTTTATTAGGGTTATAGCCTTTATAGCCTATATTTTCTTCTAATCTAGCCTTACTCTCAGGAGATAATGTTGGCAACACTGGTACGGAGTCGCCTGTGATGCGAGGAACATTACATGTGCGGGTAACTGTACACTATTTACAATCTATTTACTATTTAAAATGTCCCAAAACGTCAATCTCGAGTCAGCTAATTAACATGAAACTAGTTACTATTACCAAAGTAGCCTACATAAGCTTAGAATATACACTATTTACAATCTACAAACTATCTCTTTCATTCATGAAAGTGTCGAAATTTTTCTTAAAACTAACTAATGAACTACATCATATGGCAAGTCATTCAAAAAATCTACATTACTCTATGACTGAAAAAGTGTTTTCGTGGATCAAGTCTTCAAGTATGTTTTCTAATTTTCTTATTACGACCTCGAGTTTTTCCTTTTATGAGAAAAGTTACTTACATGTAAATTGTCCAGACCTGAAAACATTTTGAACATCTGTATCATATCTCCTCTCATACAACGTCTCTCAAAACTAAACATCCCCAGTTCTTTTAATCTTTCCCTGGAGGCTGTATTCCACTCTTCTCAGGTTCAGAATAAGCTTGGTTGCACCCTACGTTGCACAACTTCAAGCATATCAATATCATGTCTGTGGTGAGGGAATCAAGCTTGAATGCAGTATTGTAAGTGAGGCCGAACCGCATCACTAATCCAAGTCTCACTAATACAGACTATATCCAGGTTTTACTAATAATACAGGCCTAACTGAATAATTAATTTTTCTTATTTTAAAGACGCCGCGCATTTCTATTTGCTTTGGAGACAGAGTCCAAAAGTCACTGCTCTCTGACTCAATCAGATTTCCGGGCAGGCTGAAAATGCGATATGCTTAACACTATATATATACATACACTGTGTTAGTAGGCTTTGGGTTAACGATAAGCTTGGGAAATGGGACCTCTCGTATCTGTAGCAAACAGAAACAACTTGTGGTGTGCTTACCGTGGGTGTCTTAGCCTAGGCGTTATTAAATTTTTCTGTAGTGAACCGAGTCCACCGAGCCAATGGCAGCTAGGCTATAAAGTAACATCAATATAGTAGAAATAATCAATGCCTTATTACTGAAATGATGCCAATCTCATTTTCATACTAGCTGTGCCCCCATTCTGCAAAATCTGCAAAATTTTCGTTTCTCAAATTGTGAAAGTCTCTGCTGATGTGCGGTCAGAATTTTAATTATAGTTTAAAGTAGCTTGTATTATGATTCTTGGTGAATCCTGTAGTGCCAGACTCGGTTGCGTTGCTTTGATCAAGTCCATTCTTGAATTGGTTCAAATTGGAGAAATTGAAAACTTGTTAAATGAGAGACATAGTATTGTTTGCCTGACAGAAACAGCAAAAAATAGATAAAATAATAGTAAGTGATGGAATAGTATGAGAACTCAAAAAGAAAAATACCAAAAAGGTATTTCTTTACTATTACACCAGTCTCTGGTAGAAAGTTTTAAAAGCTGGTTTTCAATGTTAAAGACATGACTTAAATATGGGTATTAACAGGCCCTTTTTCTTCATATCAAAAGTGCCCTTTTAGTCAAAATTCATAAATATATTGATTCAACATAAATTTGAATTAATTAGTTATATTTTTATTTAGTTACTGCTACTTCAACAGATTTTCAAAACTGGAATTACTTTGATCTATGATTTTTTTATTAGAATAATAAACTTAACATACCGTTACTATTATTTTGTCAATCAGGGAGGGTGTCCCTAGTGGTAACGCTGACTGCAGCTGTTCACTGTTGATTGCGTCTCTTGGGTATGTGGGTATATTGTTTACTGTTTGTTTATTTTACGTTAACCTAAGCTAACTAGTGATTTCTCACTGATAATTATGGTAAGTTAGAATCCAAAGCAGTGTGACATTACTCCAAAAAATATTGTATGACATTACTTGTAAAGTTGGTAAAAATGTCCACGTCCCCTACTTAGTCTTAGGCCTACTAGGCTAGGTCCATCAGTACACCAGTGTGTCAAACGATGGATTTTGGGTTTTAGTACTAGCATGAATTTCATTAAATTAATAAATGATTTATTAAACAACATATCATAACCTTTTCATTTTTAATATGAAATTGATTTTTAAAAACAATAGAATTTTCATTAAAAGTGAATAAAAATACCTAGATTATTTATTATAAAATGATGCAATTTTTCCGCAAGGACGACAATTACGGTAGATCCTTCTGCCCTTTATCCTGCTGATTGATACTTATAAAAGTTATAAGTAAAGTAACTATTTAGAAATTGCATGCTATTAAATATTGTGAATTTGGTTAACAAAAGCTTAATTAGGTCTACTGCCTAGATTAGATTAGATTAGGCCTAAGATAATAAAAGTGAAGGGAAATATATTTTTGAAGCAATTTTTTTTTTTTACTTTCAGAACTAAAAATGTCACGCAAGGAAAGGCTTAAGAAACGGAGAGATAAGGAACTCCAAGCTTTAGCATGTGGCAATACAACCTTGTCGAAATGGTTCCTCGCTAGAGATAAGGGACAGGATTTGGATGATCATAAATGTATGGAAGATCGAGAGGAGGACCTGGACGATTCACAACATTTGGAGGTGCAGACCAGCAAGGAAGAAGTTGGAGAACATAAAAGGGGAGAAAAAGAGGAGACACAAGGAGGATTTTATTTGGATTTAAAACATAGTGGCAGAAAAGAAACTAGCATATCAAAGACTGAAGCAGAGAGGGGTATATACAAAGAGGAAAAAAAGAAAACTGAAACAGTTCTAAGTAAAGAAGAGAATGCATTAGATTGTAAATCAAATAACCAAACTGATGGGCAGGAAGCAGAAAGAATGGAGACCCAGATTATTGAAGAAAAGAATGTATCTAAGTTTGGTGAACTGGGAGATAAAGAGGATATAATAAAAGGGATGGAAGCACAAGGGTACATACAAGGAATGGAAACACAAGAGGATATGCAAGGGATAGAAACAGATTTCAGCACAGGAGAGACATCTGAAAATTCTCCAAATTTGCTTGGGCTAAGATACCCCACTGATCCAGCTAACACAAAAAAGTTTAACATTAAAGTAAATGATGAATTCTGCGAACTATGCTGCTCAGTAGGTCCAAATCAACCAGTAGTAAGCTATCCCAAAAATAAAAGAGGCCGCTCTTTTCAGAGTCACTGGTATGAGAACAGACCTTATCTTGAGTACTCTGTAGAAACTGATAGTATGTATTGCTTCATGCTGCTTAGCATTGAGAAAGACATCCCTGTTGATAATGAAGAAGTGATAAACATTTTCAAGCGCATGGCCAACAGGAGATTGCTATTATGATTTATTAAACATGTTGGCTTCCTTATTCTTCAGTATGCATTTCATTGTAGATGATTAAGAATATAATTTTTGCTTTTGTATTTTCCTGATAAGAATCAATATTTTTCTATTGCTACTTAAGAGCTGTGGCCATCATATTAAATAGCCCACAGTATATTTCTATAAATCTTTAATTTATAGTTTCATATTATTCCATATTTAAATGTATATACAGCAGAATACTGTAATTTATATGATGAGCAAGCTAAAAGTCAATATAAGTAAAATTGAATAATAATTGTAAATACACTCCAATATTTCAATATCTTCATATCTTTTGAAAATCTTGCAATAAAAACATGCCTTTTTACAACAAATTTTCATTTATTTTCTTTAATCAGCTTTATATACAAAAATAATGCATTGAATTTAATGGAATTTAAGAATATTTACCACATACAATTTTAAAATTTTTCTTTGTGTGTGTATATATATATATAGCCTATATGGCATTGCGGATTTCATTTTTAAAAATGTTAGGGGAGTGCCCTTTTTTCAATAGCCCCTGCCCTTCTGAAAGTCTGTGCACGTCACTGGGTATTAAAATAGGTGGCAATTATGTATATTGGGTAACTCAGTCATTTTCACACCAAAATACATTTTTCTAGTAGTATTTGATGTGATTTGGGTAATGGTTCAGAATACGGGCACCACTTAATTAAGCAAAATTTCAAAAAATTACCACAGAGACAAAGTTGTTTCTCTCATTAAAATACGTTGATTGCATGTGTCGTATAGTAAAAAAAACGAAGTTAGAAAATTACGAAAAACATATATTTTTGGGTATGAATCTAGGAAATTTTGAGTTGGCAACCCTACTATCGTATCGTTCATTCACTTCAGTTTGAAAATGGCTTCAGTCTGTGACGGATGTACGGTGATGCTAGTAGAGCTCGCATGGTGTTCTCCCTTTAAATGTAGTATGTCCAATTTGTATAATTTACGTCTCGGGGGTACAGGGGTGGAGCCCCCGTAAAGATCACATATCACAAATTGATCGGTATAGGGTTTTATATTTTTTAGGTTAGTTAGGTTAGGTTTTACATGAAACCTAGGTTTTTCTCATGGTTTTTGATGTGTTACACAACACGTGTTTTTTCCTCCAAAACATGCTAAAACCATTGGTTTCCTGTTGTTTAGGATAAATCTGACCATCGCTATTACAGTAAATTATTGCTTATGCTGTGTTCCCCCACCCAAAACCCCCAGTTCCCACGGTGGTCCCCTCAGATTGTAGTAGAGGTTGGGGGGGTGAAATCACTTCAAGCAATAATTTACTGTAATGGCGAAGTCACATTCATCCTAAACAACAGGAAACCAATGGTTTTAGCATGTTTTGGTGGAAAAAACACAAAAATTGAGGTGGCACCCCTATTCTGAACCGTTACCATGATTTGTTCACATCTGACCTCCATTTCCCTCGGAAATGAGATCCAACAAAGTTATAGTACTTTGAAGTTTGGCTCATTTTCAAGGGAAATAGAGGTCAAAATCTAAGCAAAACACATCAAATATTACTAGAAAAATGTATTTTGGTATTAATTAACCTAACCTTACCTAACCTAACCTAACCTAACCTAACATGAATATGTTGTTATATTATCATTTGTATAATTTAGGTCTCGGGGGTGGAGCCCCCGTAAAGATCACGCCTGACAAATTGATCGATATTGATCAACATTTTAGCGTCAGAAATTCAAAAATAAAAAATATAAAACCCTATACCGATCAATTTGTGATGGGTGATCTTTATGGGAGCTCTGCCCCCGTACCCCCGAGACCTAAATTATACAAATGATAATGTAATAACATTCAATATTTCTATTGCTCGGGAGTCATTAGAACGCACTTCGTATATTAAATCCTCAAAATAATATTCGCACCCTTCACATGTCATCGTGACCAATATCTATGAAAAACTAACAGAAGTGGAACTAGCAACTTAAAAAGCCTGGCAACTTAAAAAGCCTGGCAACTTAAAAAGCCTGGCAACTTAAAAAGCCTGGCAACTTAAAAAGCCTGGCAACTTAAAAAGCCTGGCAACTTAAAAAGCCTGGCAACTTAAAAAGCCTGGCAACTTAAAAAGCCTGGCAACTTAAAAAGCCTGGCAACTTAAAAAGCCTGGCAACTTAAAAAGCCTGGCAACTTAAAAAGCCTGGCAACTTAAAAAGCCTGGCAACTTAAAAAGCCTGGCAACTTAAAAAGCCTGGCAACTTAAAAAGCCTGGCAACTTAAAAAGCCTGGCAACTTAAAAAGCCTGGCAACTTAAAAAGCCTGGCAACTTAAAAAGCCTGGCAACTTAAAAAGCCTGGCAACTTAAAAAGCCTGGCAACTTAAAAAGCCTGGCAACTTAAAAAGCCTGGCAACTTAAAAAGCCTGGCAACTTAAAAAGCCTGGCAACTTAAAAAGCCTGGCAACTTAAAAAGCCTGGCAACTTAAAAAGCCTGGCAACTTAAAAAGCCTGGCAACTTAAAAAGCCTAGCTCATATATCATGTTCTCATGGCGTCACCAATCAAATATTGGAAGGGTGGGAAAAAAATACAAAAATGTCATAATATTCAAATCTACATAATTTGGTAAGGACGCATCTGCGAGCATAGTGACTTATATGAAAATGATGAGAAAATTATGCTTTAATATTTTCTAATTATATTTGCTTTTGATATTCTGAGTACGATAAAACTCATATTGACCAAATAGGTTAGGTTGGGTTGTTTTAGATTAGGTTGTATTAGGTTAGGTTAGGTAAAAAAGGATAGAAAGTTTTAAAAGCTTTAAGCTTCAATAACTCTCTAACAAATCATTTGCGATGGAATTGAGTATCATTTTTGAATTCAGTACATTGAAAAACATTGAAAGCCAACTTTTAAAACTTTATACTGGAGACTGGTATAATAGTAAATATTTACCCTGAAATGTTTCTGCCTCAATGATGTGCTGCTCCCACAAAGTCCACTCAGCTCCTCCTGAGGTGGTGCCACGGCATAGTCACCAGCCAGAGGTGGGGAGTCGGGAGTTGGGAGTCGGAGTCAGGGCTTTTTTGAAGAGTCGGGAGTCGGTAAAAATGACTGACTCCCGACTCTTTGATTCAATTTCTATATGCCAACAATTTACCAGAATACTACTATGCCCTAAATAAATATCTTCCTGAACTAATTCTAGATTCACATTTCCACATTTGATTTATTGTTCTGGTAAATCTTAGCAAATGAATTTCATATTTCTATTTTAGGATACTAGGTACCATATAAAAATTAGCAATATATTAATTATTAATTTAATTAGCCCCTATTAGTAATGAGTCGTGGGCCTAGTAGAAAATCAGCAGTCTTTCAATATTTTAAGCTAAATGAGGATGAAAGTATTTTTATTTGTCAAGTAGAAAAGGATGGTAAAGAGTGTAATGCAAAAATTAGTGCTTACACTGGGAAACACGCTAATGCTCCAACTAGAGCCTCAAACTTGAAACGCCATCTACGAAACAAACATCCCAATATTTATAAGGTTGTAGATCAGCATGATAAGGAAAGAGTCGGGAGTCAGAGTCGGTTTTTAAAAATACCGACTCAGGAGTTGGGAGTCGGTTGTTTTTGGCCGACTCCATCCCTGGTCACCACCCTTCTTTTCTCTTGCTCCTGCCATACAATTTGGTCCACAATTGAATTTGTGATGGTTGGTCTGGCAGAGGAATACCCTGGCACTGTGTGTTGGTTGGGTATGTTGGCTAAAAACATGTCGAAGTGTTTTTTTAAAAGTATTGGTAATAATCTACTTAAGCTCTCATCTCTCTGATTTTCATAAATTATACATCAGTAGCTTTGTTTCTTCATGAGGAATGTGATTTAGACAGTCTCTAGTAAGGGAAATGCTTCAAAACCTAACCTAACCTAAAAAAAATCTAGCGAGTTTTAACCAAACTTTTCTGGTCAATTTTGAGGTGCTTTGCACGACTCTGCCATTGGTTTCCTGTGAAAATGCATAGTTTTTGTTCTCATCATTTTTGTTTAAACTAATGAAAATATGACTTAACCTAACCAATTGTCAAGGGTGTACAGTAGGGATGAAATAATACAGACAATTTTTAATACTGGTATTTGAACAATTATTTTATTGAGACTGGTGTTGATAGTGGTTTTATGCAGAGAATAATTTATAATGATTTTTTTTGGTGTCACCCTGCCCAAGTGCCAACCCTCCCACAAGCCTGCAGGACCTGTAGTACTTACCACATTAATGACGACAAAAACTGGTTACTTTTTAAATTCTGTCACCAACAGACACCAAAGGGAAAAAGGAAGGACTATTTATAATGATTAAGTATATCAGATAACCAAAGGTAAAAGGGAAAAATAACAATTTAAAAAAAAAAAGTTTATTAATAATTTTGTATATTTATTTCTTATTTTGGTTTTGGAAGTAAGTTTTGAGGAAACAAAGACTGTCTAATGATTGTTCAGAGATTTGATCTTAGCTTGGTCAGAAATAAGTCAGCAGCAGAAAAAGCTCTTTCTGATTCTACACTAGTGGGTTTAATGGAAAGCAATGCCTTGTACAGCTCTAAATTTTCACTTCTTTATGAAGAAACTTCGAAACTCTTAAATTCATTAGTAGGATCAAAGTTAGTTGCATTGCTTCTCAATGGTACCTTTTCTAATTTCTCTATTTCTTTCATGTATTCGCACATCAATGGATCATCTACTTCATTCTTGTCTTCAGTAACATTATCTGAGTAGTTAGATGCTTGTAAGTCTTTGTCTTCGCTTTCTTCCTCAAAACCAACTAAATTTTCATCATTCTTAGGAAAATTTGAAATCTGAATGAACTCAATAACGAATCTAAAAAAGCAATGCAAGGTTTTGGAATTGGTGTAAAAATGTTTTTGAATGTTTCAATACGTATTTATACGATTTCAAATGTTTAAGGCGAGAGTTCTGGATGATAGTTTCCCTTTTCAGAAAAATGGACACATCATATAACGTCAATAACATAATTTTATAACAAATGATAAATTGTGACATACACTAATGACGCCCCTCAAAGATATACTGCATGTGTAAGTTATGTATGAAGATAAATCATTATTTCTACTCACATTGGCCACAAAATCCAGTGGGGAAGATTTGATTGGAGTGAGTTGGGTCCTTATTCTCAGTATTACCTTGGTGATACCCCGATCCAATTTGCTGACACATGCTGATTTGGGAGTCATGGTGGATACCACCTTGCACTTCCACCATCATGTGCGGGGCATAGTGAACAAGGCAGGTGGAATGCCTCTAATCTGTTGAGATCGACTGTATGTAGGTCTCCCAAGTTCATGATGACCCTATATATGACTCATGTGAGGTCTCTTCTGGAGTTCTCATCTTGTGTGTGGTTCACAAAGTATATTGGTGACTTGCAAATTCTTGAAGCAGTACAGTGTAGGTGGACTAAGTGCATAGATGGTATGGAAGACCTTGACTATGCCACTTGGCTTAGTAGACTGGGTGTATTCTCAGCAAGGGGGAGACTGTTGAGAGCTGACATGATAAAGTGTTGGAAGCTTTTTCATATCAATAATCAGATTCTTTTGGATGCCCTCCTTGTTCTTGCTCCTCAAGTGGGTACTCAGGGCAATGGTTTCATTTTCTTCCATTGAGTGCAGGAGGTGTTTCTTTGGTATTAGGTGTGTGGAGCTGTGGAATTCTTTGCCTGAGTGTGTGGTGATGTGACCTACCTTAAGTGAGTTTAAAAGGGGACTCCAGAGGGCTCTTGGCTCCAAACATTTTGAATATGTATGAATGCCAGTACTTGTGATCTTGTCACTGCTGTTTTCCTAAATTCTGCTTAGGGTACACTTTCCAGTCTTTCCTATACTTTTTATTCTCTCACTTTGTCTAATATTGTTGACTGGCATACCTGCAGATGTGGGCTCACTCTGTTCCTCCATTGAGTGTTCACTCTGGTAGTACCTACCTGTGTCAGAGGAGCCAACCAGGTGAGTTTCACCTAAATATCTTCTGATCTTTTCATATTAGGCACTCAATGTCACATTTTGGGCAAGTTAAGGATGAGAGAATAATGCCGTAATTGATAAAAACATCCAATGCTTTGTCTTCATCTTAGGGCACATGATGAATCAAGTCCTCAAAGTCGAAATCACACGAATGGCACATCATAATTCTATCGCAAACACTACAAAACTGAATCCAATTAGAATTTACACGAATACTAATGTTGTCAATCTGGTGATTTTTTCTAACTAAAAAAATACTAGATTTTCATTAAAAATCGTGTAAAACTACAAACTCACTAGACTTTGTTTTTAAAACTCTAGATTTTTGTTAGGTTAAGTTTTGAAGCATTTCCCTTACTAAAGACTGTCTAAATTGCATTCCTAATGAAGAAATGAAGCTACTGATGTATACCTAATTTATGAAAATTGGAGAGAGGGGAGCTTAAGTACTGTATTTTTATGTGTATAAGACGCACTTTTTTTTCCAAAAAAGGGGCTCAAAATCACCCTGTGTCCTATACACTGAAGGTCATAGTATAATTACCTTTATATGGGCTAGAAGAACTGATGGATTTTTACAAAAATTCATCATCTCTTAGTCCCTCCTCACTGTGTATTGGTTTGGCCAATTTTACACTAAGTTTCTACTCTTCCCAACCCACTGATAACAAGAAAAACAGTATGTATTGCATAATGATTTACTTTTGTTTCATAACATATAGTATGGTGGTGTAGTGATTAGTGTCACTGACTACGAATCCATCAGCCCCGGGTTCGAGACCCGATGGCAGCGGGCACGCAGAAAACCCAGCTGTTCATCCTTCCACACAAAGAAAGTGGTTGGTAGATAAATGGGTACCCTAGGTGGCCTAGTGGTTAAGGCGCTGGGCTGCTGATGGGGCGTGGTTTGGATTCCACGTTAAACTGTAGGTCTAAGGTGGAATGAAAAGCTTGACCTTCGTCAGAATGAACAATTTGGGCTGAAGCTAACCAAAGGATAGTCTCCTGTATACTTAATACTATTTTCTTATAATGAGTATGGGTGAAAGAAAACGTATCACCATACTTTTGATGGAGGGCTTTAACAAAAGTCAGCCTCGCTGGTAGAAAATTACGGACATTTTCTAACAACTAGGCAGTTGGTCATAATTTTTTTCCTGAGAAAAGGCCTTGAAAATAGGGGTGTGTCTTATACAAAGGTGCATCTTATACACCAAAAAATATGGTAGATTATTACCAAAGTAGCTACTGGAACTGCACTTATATCTCTAAGGTACTGAGGCAAGGAGTTAAACAGGTGAAAACCCTGCCTAGAGATACTACAGTGGACCCCCGATTTGAGTACGTAATCCGTTCCAGCATGGCGTACTCAAATCGAACTTAATAACCTATGGGAATTAATTAATTCATTCTAAAACCCAAAAATTTCACCCCACCCCTACTTTTTCTATAGAAATTGGCCATCACTATAACAGTACACTATGTCACTATGCCACAATATAAAATACAGTATCAAAGTCACTGCATGTACGAATCACCAAATTTATGCTATATTTTCACTATTTTATGCTGTAATCAACAGAAACTAACATAAATAAACACTAAGTACAAAGTCAGAAAACAAAATGTACAAAATTCTAACAGAAATCCCTAAGAACACCTGTACTATTCAAAACATTAGACCCCGAATGTTCCCGCAACGAACGCTCTAGACAAACTGAAATGCGTTCGGCGTCGCCGGCTGGCATACTCAAATCGAGTTTTCTACTCAAGTCAAGTCAATAGGAGCCTATGGATGAGCGTACTCAAATCAAAAATACTCAAATCGATGCGTACTCAAATCGGGGGTCCACTGTATTATATTGAAGGGTTTGAATCCTTCTCAGGCTGTTTGGTGGGAAGTGATGTTTTTGACACATTCTGCCAGTTCTTGTCGAGGTGGGCACAATTGGTTTGGTATTGGGGCCAACTAAAAGCCCTTCTAGAATTTTCCAGGTGTAGATTAGGATGTATCTCTCAAACCTCCTCTCTATGGAATAAAGGTCACGGTCTCTGAGCCTATCCCAGTAGTTTAATTTGTTTTTACTCACCTGTTGCCCATCAGGTTGTTTAATATATGAGGTGAAGGTTCTTTGTAGGCCCTCAATTTTTTGCAATTCATTCTGTTTGTGGGAAAAACCATAATTGAGAGCAGTAGTCAGTGCGTGGAAGAACAAATGATTTCCACAGGGTAAGCATGGTCATTAGGGTGTGTCAATTTTGGGGGTGAAATGACTAAATTGAAAATCATGTGATTTGGTAGCAATTTAATGTAATCATTTGGCATACAAAATAATATCCTTGCTTCAAAAACAATAAAAAATAACTCCTACCTACATCAATTTTAATTCAAAAATTCCATTTTTCCATAAATTTGTAACAAAATAACAAATGTGTGCAAACATCCTATCAACATTTAAAGTGGCAATAAGATACTATCATTCAGAGTCTTTATTTGAAAGTAACCAATGCAGTCATGTCCTTTTTGCTGCGGTTCCTTGACATCAGCATTTGGCTTGCTACTTGCGCTTTGATGTAGCCTTCTCGCCTCTCATGACTGTAAACTTGACTAGCTGCTTCTGTGACCATTTTCACACATCTCTCCACACTCTGAGTGTGAGAAGGCCACTTTGGCACTTGCATTGGGGCCTCTCTAAGTTGTGTTAAATCTTTGTTTGTTATACATGTTGTCAGTGGTGGCTCCAAAACTTCCGAACTCAAGTTAACTAATTCTGACAATTTCGTGGCATTGACGCTTATTGGAGGTACCTTCCTTGTCTGAACAGAGCAGTCTCCCAGCTGGTCATCATCTAGTGATGTTCCTCTAAGCTTTAGAATGATTTCCACAGCCTTAGTAGCTGTAATTGAAACAAGATGTGGTTGGGCCCCTCCATCCACATTGGATTAAGTTTTACATTGAACCAGTGAGGAAGATAAAACCCAATAATAAATTCAACAATCAACATCAAATTCTGTAGCATTTTGCCCTTCAGTGCATGTTTGGAAACCCAAATCCTGCAGAAACAAATCGCTGTAGTTAACCAATGACTGTGACTTACGGGTCCAATCTCCAAGAGAGCCAGATTTTGAGGCAACTCTCCTGATCTGATTGCTTGAACAATACGATAAGCGTAAGATTGATCCATGCTGAGGTCTTTGATAACTTCTTCAGACAACACTGGAAGGGGAGGGCCTACTTCGACCTTTGGAAATTTTGTATTTATTTCTAATTCCGTTACTTCATCTAGCATGTTGCCAAGGGGGCCTGACCACTTGTTGTTGCTCTTTGTAGGACCATCAAGTTCCTGGATGAGATGACGAAGAGGTAGTTCCCCTGTGTGCAAATCACATACAATCCAAACAAGCCTTCTTCCAAGTTTTTTTTCTAAATGCGTCATAACACCGCCCTGCCATCCAGTGTTCACTGCAGTTGAGTCTCCACCAATGGCCTGCAGTGAACTGTCAAGTCTTCTTTCTTGAAGCCAACATATTATTTGATCAGCAATTGCCTCTGCATGTTTCTTGCCTTCTACTTCTGCTTCAGGAACAAAGTGAAACAAATAGCGGCCACCAGGTTTGGAACACGCAGAGTAGTGTTCCTCTTTGATGAGACTGGGAAACTTTCTATCCATTCCCTCTACCTCTAGGAGAACTTTTGTGTCATCTCTTCTTCCGGGTCATTCTCTGTCAGATCAACCAGTGCCTAACACCCTCATCTCTCAGATTTTGCTGAAATTTGGTTTATAGGGAGTTTGTGGGCCCTGAATCCATTTCTGAAATTATAAGGTCAATCCGACAAACGGTTCAAGAGATATGACCTCGGGAAATTTGAGGTCACTTGCGAGGTCACTAACATTTGGCGACCCATAACTTGGGTAATAATGGTCACAATTATATAAAAGTATATATATTTAGAATCAGAAAACGACAAGGAATCCAAATATGCAAGTTTTAGAACTCTAGGTTGAAAAATAAAAAAGTTACACTGTAACCAAAATTTGAGGTCACGATTTGACCTCTGGGGTATCAAATGAGAATTTTTTTTTAAATGTAAAAAATGAAGGCATAGGCATTGGCTATTAGAATCAGCAAAAAAAAGTTTGTTTAGTATTTTTCATGTAACTAACATATAAGTGAACACCATATTCATAAGTTGTGCGTCAATTCTACCTATTTTTTCACACTTAAGCTCATAATTTGACCTATAGAAATTAAAATTACATTTTTTTATAGATATAAAAACAAAGGCAAAAAATGTAAAATTGTATTTCACTGCTAATCTACACTGGCAATAATAGTTATAATAGTGAAAGGGGAAGACCTACTTAGAGGATTCATGTGCTAGCCTAATACAATTTTTGCATGCTCGATGCTCTCATCAATTTCTTTTTGTGGAAAAATGTATTGAATTCTGCTGCCTCCTCTTAGGGTAGGACAACTCATTACAGTTAATATATGATGTCCTGGCACTGCACATGAATCCTTGTTTGATGGATAATAATATGCACTTGATCCTGATGACCCAGAGGGATGTAGAAAGTTCACAGTGAAATCATCAAACTCTTCACAATATTCCTCCACAATTCCATACCAAACTTGCATGTCATAAATGCAGCCAACATACTCTCCTGGTTTGACACATTTTAGGTTACCAAGCATTGCAGGTTCATTAGTAAAATGACTTTTCCTTATTCTTTTCTTTTCTCCAATGCCACTTGAAATGGGATACACCATCAGTTCTTCCTTGTTTAGGGGAACAAATCTATGATATTTCTGAGTTCCAGGAATAGCCCTACTATCCTTGAATCGATGTTCCAACCGTTCTTCTGCATCTTTCAAATCAGCTGTAGTTACAAAGAAAAAATTTATCTTCTTGCTCAAGTTTTCTTCACAAAACTGAAACATGTGTTCTGGTGTAAGAATTTGCCTCTCTGTAGTTCTCTGCAAACTGGCACGAGCAGTAGCTCTTTTCACTGTTCCTCCAATCCCATCACATGCATTTTTGCCATGGGATGTAGCAAAGAAGTGCCATTCACAAGACAGACCAAAATCCTCTTCATGGTAACAGAGATTTGTGAAGTTGTATCTGTTCTTATATTGGCCAGCACATCCATCTGAGAAATAGTGCACCTTCTTCAATTGTGGGCATCTGAATTTAACATATGTCATAAGCTTCAATATGAATGAGTAAACCATTATAGTGTTGTTTTAGTGATGCAGATAAGAAACAGACACTAAAATGGCTAAGTTCCTGGTCTGCAGATGATCTATAATAGATGACAAAAGGGTGAACTGTACACTGTGAATTGTCCCAGTGAAACCCTTGGGCAGCATCCTGGACAATGAAAGAATAATTCTCAGAGAAATCACCTACTATAACTACCTCGCTCTGAGGTGGTAGTGTTTCTTTCAACTGCTTGAAGTACTGTGATTGTTGCTGAGCAACAAAGTGATGACGAACCATGCGGGATATTTTCATGCTTAGGGATGATAAGTATTCATGAAGTGGCTCCACCTTATCAACCATTGTACAACGGTCAACAGTCACCCATTGCTTGTAAGATATTTCATTTGGAGCTGATTTCACACTGTCAAGTAACTCAAGAAAATCCAGGACACCCTCTTCTCTTGGGCAATCATTGCAAAGTTGCATCATGCAAGTCTCTCTTTCTGTACTGCAGACACTGTAATCCATAAGATCCTTGTATGAAAGACCTCTTCTCCCAATGCAGCCAGCTGCAATTTTGGATTTTGATGGTATGTGCAGACACAGACAGAATGAGTCCCACCACTACCGGCAAGCACACAATATGATGGCCGTAATTTTGCAAATGTGGAAAATCCTATTTTGGGATTCTTTTCATCATTTTTATATAGTTCAAACATCTCTCTTAAATTCCCGAGGACCAATCGTTTTTGCACCTTCAGCACTGATAACTTTCACGCAATCCTTTTGGCCAGGACACATACGACTAACCTCTTCTGACTCATAGAATCTTCTAACTATATCTTTGTGTTCTTCAGATATCACTTTTCCTTTGCTCATTAGTGGAATCTTCGGAAGGATTCCATGTTCTGATTTAAGTGAATGGCTTTTTTCACCATGTATGTTGTAGTTTGAAAGAAACTAGCTGTTTTTTCAATTGTGTATGGTGAGAGTGTCAATATTTGTAGTTTGTGATGGTGACATTTGCTCTCCAGGAATGACTGTTTCAATTCATTCATTAATTTGTCTAGATGTTTTTCAGATTTAGTTTCAGGTTTTGAAGTATCACTTACCTCCTCGGTAATTTGAACACCATAACTGAGTTCTAGCCTCTCCTTCAGGTGTTTCTGAGCAGATGATAGCTTACCACGAGCCTTGCGCTTTTTCTGGCTTAATGACAGCCCTTCTGAAAAGAACAGAAAAAAAGGTTTCACACACCTGAATATTAGTAATTAAATATTAATTATAGTACCTTAAATGCTATATAATTGGCTATATAGTAGATCAAACAGACCTTGTAGTAAAGTATAAGTTATTATATTAATTTATTACTTACTTTTTTTAACTGGTGTTTGGTCCAGAAATGCTAGAACTGGTTCAACTGAAGTTGAAGGATTTTCCTTTATCAAGCAATCACTGTCATTGTCCAGATCTTGAATTGAAGAGATGTTACTCAAGCCACTGATAGTAGATGATTCATTTGAATCCTGCTCAGACTCGTTGTTTTCAGTGGTACTAAGTATAGTGGGGTTTTTCATTATCAGTGTCCAGCAGTTCACACACAACAATGAGTCTTTTTTCACTCTTCCAGCACATTTTTCAACAAGTACATCAGTCACTTTTCTAAGATTGATTGTTATGCGTTTCTTGTGTTTTTGAATAGGGTCCTGGCAGTATTTCAAGTGCCGAACTTAATATTTTAGGCCTTGATAGTCTCTGAGGCTCATTAAAACACCATACCCACCAGCCACCCACAGTGCTGGCTGGAACTGTACTAACCTGTAGACAAGGAATTTTGCAACTATCTGTGTTGATTCTGCACTTAGACAAGTAGCAACATGTTTCAACAGGTTTGTTTAGGCTACATGTGAGCTTAGTCTTCCCCTTTCACTATTATAACTATTATTGCCAGTGTAGATTAGCAGTGAAATACAATTTTTATTAAATTCTTGGAGCTTGAGGTCAAATTGATAGCTAAGATATAAAAATTCCTTGAAATGACAAGCAATTTATAAATATGGTGTTCACTTATAAGTTAGTTACATGAAAAGTACCAACATAAACAAACTTTTTATGATTGTTTCTATTAGTCAAGAACTCTGACTTTGTTTTTTATATCTATAAAAAATGTAATTTTAATTTCTATAGGTCAAATTATGAGCTTAAGTGTGAAAAAATAGGTAGAATTGACGCACAACTTATGAATATGGTGTTCACTTATATGTTAGTTACATGAAAAATACTAACATAAACAAACTTTTTTTTGCTGATTCTAATAGCCAATGCCTATGCCTTCATTTTTTACATTTAAAAAAAAATTCTCATTTGATACCCCAGAGGTCAAATCGTGACCTCAAATTTTGGTTACAGTGTAACTTTTTTATTTTTCAACCTAGAGTTCTAAAACTTGCATATTTGGATTCCTTGTCGTTTTCTGATTGTAAATATATATACTTTTATATAATTATGACAATTATTACCCAAGTTATGGCTCGCCAAATGTTAGTAACCTCGCGAGTGACCTCAAATTGCCCGAGGTCATATCTCTTGAACCGTTGGTCGGATTGACCTTATAATTTCAGAAATGGATTCAGGGCTCACAAACTCCCTATAAACCAAATTTCAGCAAAATATGAGAGATGAGGGTGTTAATTTCAATTTTTTTTGGTTGATCTGACAGAGAATGACCCTTGAACCATCAAACAAAAGGCAAGAGAGACCTTCCTCCTCCAAATCTTTTTCATGCTGATCAGATATTTCCTTCATTATTTTTTCTTGTGCTCTTATCATCTTATTATGATCTATCACTAAGGATGTATCCTCTCGGCTGATGAGGCCTGCATCTATCCAAGCGGCAGTGGCAATCTCTGCAGTCTCTTGTAGCCCTGTATGGTGGTGAATACTGGCAAGGGCAATGTTTGAGATGTCTTTAGTGTTGTATTTCATTCTCTTCGGCGAAGGTTCAGATGGCATTTTGGAGCTATCATCTGATGTTGCTTCTTTCTGTTCATCTGAAGAGCTTTCAAAGAAGTGAGAAACCTCTTGATAGAGCTCTTCATCTCTTTGGGTGGCTTCTTCACTCTTCTTTTTCTTCCTTTCTTCCCTCTCTGATTTTCTCTTTTTTCTTAGCAATAACAATCTGTTTTTTTGGTTTCTGAATAATCTGCCGAACCAATCTGCATACTTCCTTGTCCTCCTGCCTTTGTTCTCTGCGCCTTTATGAAAGCCAGCTCCAAAACAGGGATCTTCTTCTCACGAGGACAGCGACAATCAATGTGAGGGTGAGGTTCTCTTCTGCATGAGGGAGAACAATTGGCTTCAGAACACAACTCTATGGGACACTGGCAGTTAAAAATGTCAAGAAGAGTATCAAGTGTGTGCAGAAATTTATTTTTCTTTGCTAGTTTTTCTTTACCAAGTGATGTCTCAACTGCTTTGTGCCACAGCTTTGTTAATTTTAGCTCACTAGTTCTATACTGATTGAGTACAGGTGGTTTGAATAACACATTAACTTTTTTCCACTGATGCAGAAGAGGGGGAATCATGTCCCTTATGAGCTCTTTCTCTGTGTAGTTCCTTCTATCCTTTGTATTTTGTTAATGAAGGAGTAACCCTAGTCTCAGCATGTCTCGCACTGTTGGTAGTTCTGATACAGGAAGCTCCTTGCCTGTACCGACGAACAGGCTCAAGTGGCACGATGACTGACCTCTTGTCTTCAATTTTGGCACCTTAGGAATATCTGAAAAGAAAGAAAAACATTTACGGTAAGTATTTTATATCAATTACGATGTTTCAAAGTTTAGTCATTTGATGTTTTAAAATTCAATAAAAAAATATTTCATGGGATTATAACATAATTAGACAGAAGAATATGATAATAATAAATAATTGTAATAATCAATAATCCAAACTTAGTTAAACTGTAGTATTCGTCTAGTAGAATAACTATGAAGTAGGTACAAGAGCAATAACAGCAAACCACCATCTATGACATCTAAGAGGTAACTGAGAGTGAGGGACAGTTCTATTCATGTTGTGACTTGTACATTGTACAATAACTATATGACCTTGAAAACACTCCATATGTGATCAGTGGGATAATTCTGTGACAGATGAATAGTTAATCAATTTATGTCCTATTATTTAGTAAGAGAGTCAATTTCTGAAACTTTAAGGTAAAATTGATGTAGGTAAGGGTTATTTTATTTCATTTTGGTTGGCCAATTTCAAGTTTTGACATGAAAAGACACTATATTTTCACTACCAAAATTGAATTGAAAAAAGTTGACAAAATTGACACACCCTAATGGTCATACCTGTCCCTAGTTCTGAATGTCCTTAGTATATATCCTATTAGTTATTTGCATGATGAGGTTACTTTGTCAATGTGCCTGTTGAATGTTGCATCTTCAGCTAATATAACCTTTAGATCCCTTACATGATCAGTTTGTACAATATCTTTTCCTGTGGGTCCAGTGTAGTTGAATTGTTCTTTTAGGCATTTATTTGGTCCATACTTAATTAGTTCAAATTTGGTTTCATTGAAGGCCATATTGTTTGTATCTGCCCATGCATACCGTATATAGTTTGTAGACCTTTTTGTAACTACACAGTCTTCCTTTTCTGTAATTGGTCTTAGTATTCTGGTATCATCGCAAATGACAGGGGGGAGCTTCCTAGGTTATAGTTTATATTGTTTAGCATTATAATGATTAGAATTGGTCCCAGTACGGTACCTTGTGGCACTCCACTAATCACTTCTTTTTCTATAGATCTTGCTCCATTTACAATTGTTATTTGTTTTTTGGTAAAACTTTACAAGACACCCGCATTGCCATGAAACATGCTACAGTAACAAAACATATATCAATCGATAGAGCAGGAAAAAATGGTGCAAGCAACTATGTATCATTTTGAAAATATTAGAAAATAACAAAGTTATGACACTATGAAGATGTTACTAGGTGTATCATAGCTTACACCATTTGGAGCTTTTCCATTTCATGTACTGTTTCTGATTTTGTTGAAAATAAGATATTGGTTTAATGTAGGTTAACTGAATGCCTGGTTAGGTCAACTGTGTATGCCATTGATGATTGGTTAGGTTAAGTTGTGATATTTTCATCAAGAAAGGTAAGGTTGGGTCATTGTCAGGACCTGGAAAGGTAAATAGTACTGTACCAGATTAGGTTAAGTTACTTTTGCTGTGAATATTACTGATGAAAATATGTTTTTTCTGGTGTATTTCATGCTGTTTCAATTGAATCTGACCCTCATTTTTGGTGCAAATGTCCTGTTATGGAGGGAACACCCGCCTGGCTTTGAAGAAGAGGGAAATTGTGGGCTAAAAAGACCAGAATCAATTGAAACATTTTGGTATTTAGCACTACCTAATGGTAAAGAAGGAAATTACCATATCCTTATTTTGTTGGACCTTGCTTTTGGTTATAGAGCATGTGGCTCTCTTTTGATGTAGGCCAGTGGTTCCCAAACTTTACTAACTGTTGGAACCCTTACAGACTTGTTTTTATTTTGTGGAACCCCAACACTATATATATATATATATATATATATATATATATATATATATATATATATATATATATATACATATATATACAGGGTGTCCCAGAATTAACTATCTATTTCAATGAAATCGGACAAATTTTTTAAAAACATACTTTTATTTATGTTTATCATGTTTAATATGTGTTAAAAATGTATAAATTTCTAAATTTTTTTAATGATTTTATTTTCATAATTTTTTCATAGTTTTTCATAGTTTTATTTTTAGAATGGCAAAGAGACTCTCCAAAAGTTAACGTGTGGCTTGGAATGACCAAATCCAAAATTTATGGCCCATTCTTCTTTGTGGAAGCAACTGTAACAGGTACCGTCTACCTTGATATGCTTCAGCAGTTTCTCGAACCACAGCTTCTTGATGATGGCATTCTTGATAATGTTGTGTTTCAACAAGATGGAGCACCATGTCATTATGCTCTAATTGTTCGAGAATACCTCAACAGACGCCTTCCGAATCGGTGGATTGGACGTGGAGGACCTCGACCTTGGCCTCCGCGTTCTCCGGATTTGACACCCCTGGATTTCTTTGCATGGGGTTTCATAAAAACAAAGGTTTATCGCCAAAAGATCAATAGTTTAGCTGAACTTAAAGAACGCATCCAGTTGGCAGTGCGGGAGATAACACCTGAAATGCTTCAAAATATGTTTCGCAGCGCTGAGGATAGATTTGAAATTTGCAGAGATACAGATGGTGCACATGTTGAAACTTCTCAATAAAGTTTTGACTTATGATTTATAAATCTATTTGTTTTTGTATCAATTTAGTAATAAACACAAAATTATGTCAGTTTTTATTAAATTTGTCCGATTTCATTGAAATAGTTAATTCTGGGACACCCTGTATATATATATGACTTAGAGCTATAAAATATTTATTGAGTAACAAAACTTACAGATTTTGGTAATGAACACAATACAAATTTTTACATTGAAAACACTAAGTAAGTAAAGCCTATCAGAAATTAACTTGACATTGTACCACGCCAATGGCAATAGTTATACTGATTGGTTCACAATTAATTACAAAACGAGTGCACATCAAATCAACTGTCAACTTAGAAAATTTTAATTTTAGCAAAAACATATTGCTCAAAATTAATTAGTTAAATTCTCATGAGTAAAATATATATATTAAAATTTGTCATAAATAATGACATTTTAAATACTATGACAGAATTTATATGATATTTATTTTAAAATAGTATATACTAATAGAACCAGTCTTTTATAAAATTGTTAAAATTAAAAACTGCCAAATTATACTTTTGTAGTAGCTGAGTAGCGGAAATTTATTTGCATATACTTAGCAGATTTTAATTTTAGCGAAAAATATTTAGTGATCCCAAATCCATGATGGTACCATTTCAAGTCAGAATAAGAATATAAAATATTATTTAACAAAAAGCCACAAGGTAAAATTATGTATAAATATTAGGGCCTTAATTAAATCTTAATATTAAGACCTGATTAGAAAATGTGTCATGGAACCCTTGTTAAGCCTCCATTGAACCCCAGGGTTCCACGAACAGTTTGGGAACCACTAATGTAGGTGATGGAGTTACGCAATGAGTTTATTCAATTTAATTAATATAGGCATTTACTACATTTAAATACCTGAAGGAATAGGTCTATCCTTTTCAGTTATTAGTTTTATACTATGAGGTATTCACTCAGAACTTGAAGGAAGATTAAGTATGGTACATCTCCCTTGCTTAAAACATCACTGTAACTAAGCAGCTCTGAGATGCACTAATATAAAATTCTTCAAAAATTTGCTGACTTTACAAAGTCCCAAGATGTCTAATTTTTGTTTTCATTATTTCTTCTCAAAGTAATTTTCATGAGTTAGCAATGGAAAATTTTTCTACAAAATACATTTTTCTTGCTATGCAGGCCCAAATGCCTACATATGGGGTTTTATGTATGGCAATTATTTCCATTACCAGTAGGCTTTGTTACCAATTCAAAGGCAATTTTGTAGTTATTTAATTCAATAAATTAATAATTTGTATTTAATTAAGAAATAAAGGTACCATATATGATACTATATTGTAGGCATGTATAGTTTTCTATAGGGATCAGTTTTAGGTCCATTACTCTCTACTGTATTTTATATCTAAATGATTTAGAGAAAGGAGGTGGTTATAAAATTTCTAAATTTGCAGATGATACAAAAATAGTTGCTCCAGTTACAAATACAGAAAATTCTTATAAACTGCAAAAGGATCTTCATAGATTAGTTGTTTGGGCTAGTAAATGACAGATGGAATTCAATGTTCAGAAATGGAAAGTCATGCATTTTGGTAGAAATAATGAAAACTTTAGTTATGAGATGCAAGGGAACTGGTTGGAGGATGTTAGACAGGAAAGGGATCTTGGCATTATAATTGGTAGTGATCTAAAATTTTCTAAGCACAGTGCTTAGAAGCTAGAAATAAAGCAAATAAAATGTGAGGTATTATTAAGAGGAATGTTAGTTACAAGATTAATGAAGTCATCTGTAAATTATATAATTCTTATGTTAGGCCTCACTTAGAATACTGCATTCAAGCTTGGTCCCCTTACGTTAGACATGATATTGATATGCTTGAAGGTGTGCAATGTAGGGCAACCAAGCTTATCCCTAACCTAAGAAGATGGGAATACAGGGATAGATTAAAAGAACTAGGTATATTTAGTTTTGAGAGACATTGTATGAGGGGAGATATGATACAGATGTTCAAAATGTTTTCAGGTTTGGACAATTTAGATGTATGTAACTTTATCTCACTAGAGATAGATTGGATAGCTCATGGACATAATAAGAAAATTAGATAACAGACTTGTAGATTTGATCTAAGAAAATATTTTTTTAGTCATAGAGTAGTAGATTTTTGGAATGACTTGCCATATGATGTGGTAAACAGTAGCTCATTAGTTAATTTAAAGAAAAATTTACTCTTTCATGAATGAGAGAGATAGTTTGTAGATTATAAATACTGTATATTTTTGGGTTGAGTTTGTAGACTGCTTTGGTAGTATTTAGTAAATAGTTGTACATTAGTTAGCTGACTTGAGATTGATGTTTTGCAGGATTCTATTATTATTAGCTCATAACTTGGATAACCTCGATAGCCCCAGTGGCTTCGTTTTCCAAATGTAATGTAATAACACAGTAAATGAACATCAGATTTGGGTAAATCTTAAGGAAATGTCATCACCTGCAATAACTTGCTTATTGCAGGGAACTTGATATAGCAGGTTTTAAACTTTTTACTAATGATATGTAGGATTGGTGGTAGAATTTTGTTGTACATTCATAATTCCCTTAGGGCTATCGAGGTTAAGATAGATTTTTCAGCAGCAATTAATATGATATGCATTGAAGTTAGGGTGTGTAGTATTAGCTTTAATTTCATTGTTGTTTATAGACCTCCCATTCAACCCCTCGATACTGATACTAGATTTTACACACTTCTTAGTAACTTTATTAATAATTGGGATAGTATAGTTGTCGGAGACTTCAACTGCCCTAACGTTAATTATGGGACTTTTACTGGTAATGATGAGGGTTTGAGACTGATTGAGTTTATGGAAGATAATTTTTTACGACAGATTGTTACAGAACCAAGACGCAGTAACAATATTTTAGATGTGGTGATGACAAATGATGAAAATATAGTCAAAGGTTTGGAAGTAGGTGAGAGTTTGGGATGTAGTGATCACCAAACTATTAGGTTCAAGCTATTGATAGAAAACAGCTAGGATAGTAATGTAATAGAAGTCCCTGATTTTTGTAGGGCTAATTTTGATAGTGTTGTGGATAGGATGAGAGTAGTGGACTGGAATAATTTACTTATGGGTAGTGACGCAAATTTTCATTGGGAGGTGTTTAAAGAAAGTTTTTTGAATATTGAAAGGGAGTTTATTCCATGTAGACCCAAGTGTGCTAGTAATTGTGGTAGGCCCAAATGGTGAACAAGGGAAATAGGGGAGTTCATAAATGAGTGTAACAGAACATATAGACTTAATAAGCACAATGGCATGGTAGCTAACTTTAATAGATATATAAAGCTTAGCTGTCAGGTTAAAAGATCTGTTAGGAATGCTAAGCATAATTTTGAGATACTTGTAGCTGTGGATAGTAAACATAACCCAAAAAAGTTTTTTGACTATGTCAATACTCGTAAGTTGATAAAAGATAACATAGGCCCTCTAGTGGATGTTAATGGTGCTTTGGCTTCCAATGCTCAGGCAATGGTGGGTATTTTTAACAACTTTTTGTGACAGTTTTTACTGTAGAAGATGTAAATAATGTCCCTGATGTGGATGATATTGTTCCATTTAGTAGCAAAACTATTTTGAATGAAATAACTGTTTGAGGGTGAGATTGTGCATTATATTGATAAGGTAAAAGTTAGCAAGGCTTCAGGCCCTGACACGCTTTGTCCTAGACATTTGAAAGATGTTATCATAGGCCCCTTAACAAAAATTTTTAATAAGTCGCTGAAAGTGGGGATTATTCCTGAAGACTTCAAATTAGCTAATGTTTCACCCATTTTTAAAAAAGGTGACCACACAGTAGCTAGCAATTATAGACCTATTAGCTTTAATGTCAATTGTTGGCAAACTTTTGGAATCTGTAGTTGGGGATCGTATCATCAATCACTTAGAAAGTTGCGATTTGATTAATAGTAATCAGCATGGGTTTTGATGCCATAAATCTTGTTTAACTAATTTGTTAGTTTTATAATGAAATAGTGGGTGAATAGGATAAGTATAGAGTGGCTGACATTATTTATTCAGATTCTAAAAAAGCGTTCGATATAGTTCCATATAGAAGATTAATTGCGAAGGTTAAAGCGCATGGTATGTACATGGTCAGGTAGCTAACTGGTTAGAGGAATGGTTTCATGCCAGGAAACAGCTCTAGGGTCATTGTTAATGGTAGGGAATCAGGGTGGTTGGATGTAGGTAGCAGTGTCGTTCAGGGTTAGGCCCATTGCTATTCATAATTTATATTAATGACATAGATGTAGGCTTGACCAGTAACATTTCAAAATTCACAGATGATACTAAAATAGGCAGTAAAGTTCTTAATGTGGATGATAGAAATAGGCTCCCAAGATGATGTAAATAAGATTATGGAGTGATCAGATAAGTGGCAGATGCAATTTAACGTAGACAAATGTAAAGTTTTGCATATAGGTTCTTGTAACAACAATTACACATGCATGATGGATGATACGATAGTCAGCAAGCATTGATGAGGAAGTAGATTTAGGCATACACATATCTAAAGATTCCAAAGTTAGGAACCAGTGCCTGGAGTCTTGCGCAAAAGCTAATAGGATGTTAGGCTTCATAGTGCATAATTTCAAATTTAAATCAAAGAATATTATATTGCCCCTTTACAAGTCCCTACTTAGGCTTCACTTAGAATATGCTGTTCAGTTTTCGTATCTGTATTTGCATGAGGATATTGATAGGTTTGGAAAGGGTTCAGTGACACACCATGAAACTAATTCTGTCACTACACAACAAGTCTTACGAAGATAGGATTAAAGGGTTAGACTTGCATTCACTCGAAACTAGGAGATTAAGAGGGGAGTTTATTGAAGTTTTTAAAATCATTAATAAAATTGATAACATAAATTTTGACATTGTTCATTTTCAATAATAGCAATACTCATAATACGTAATGGATTTAAATTACGTGGCAAATGTTTCATTATTAACATTGTCAAAAACATTTTTACATTTAAAGTAATTGACAAATGGAATAATCTTCTTGCATCTGTCATGAACTCTTCCAGTGTTAATATGGTTAAAAACCATTTGGATAGGCATTTTAAAATATTAACCATTTAAAATAATAAAACAATTAGCAACAGGAGCTCTAGGGGTAATGGTCGAGGTTTGAGTCTGTTGATGATTAATGCCAATGTGTGATATGCCAGCAACAAAATTATATTAAAAAAATAATAATTAGACTACGGTAACATGAACTTAGATGTAGCTTGTAGTGTAAACTAATTCCCTTTTGGTTGTACTCTTCATAGCTACTTTTTTTTCTTATCTTCTCTTTACTTGCATGTCTGTAGTTTGCATGGTATGACAGTGTTTGAATTAAGACTGTTTGTATGGTTTGTAAGCATTCTTATTTTACTTCTTTTCATCTTTCACCCCTTTCCTATTCTCTTTGACCATTTATTTTTCTGACTTGTCAGCAGTGGCCTGTGGATGATGATGAGAGTCTTTCTCTCCCTTTTTCTGAATGAATGTTAACCCACAAATGATACCGTAGGTGTTGCTACTTACTTAACCCCTTATTCTCTTCTTTTAACCCCTCTACTCTCTTCTTTCTCTCGGGCTAACCTTAGAGTGGATCTTAGGGTCTTTGTTAACCTTAGCTTCTGTAGATCTGTTCTGTAGATAGGTAATTTATTTGTACAAAAAACAGTTCTCTTGGAAAAAAATATTGCAGTAGACCCTCATTATTTTGCGAGATTGGGATTGAGAATTACCACAAAATATTGTTTTTGCAATATATCATTCTATAGGCTATATTACAATGGGAAAAATGGGGTATAGAACTCCAAAAAAATACATAAAAAAATGCCTTTAAAATATTTATTTCACTAAACATTGATAGAGAAGATTGAAAAAATATGAAAATACAAAAATACAGTAAGACTAGATGCGGATTGCGTATGTACCGTACTATACAATGTACATATAGCTAAGTAGTGTACAACAAACTCCTGTTATGATGCAGCTTGTAGCTACCAGACATGGGTCAATTACTGGATTTCTATTACTATTACTTTTGATTCCTTCTATTACTATTACTTTTGATTCCTTCTATTACTATTACTTTTGATTCCTTCTATTACTATTACTTTTGATTCCTTCTATTACTTTTGATTCCTTCTATTACTATTACTTTTGATTCCTTCTATTACTTTTGATTCCTTCTATTACTTTTGATTCCTTCTATTGCTATTACTCGTTTGAAAAGGATCTTTATCTATTTAAATGCAATTAGAAGCAGTGTGTTAACAAACATACTTTATTTCAGATGCAGCAGGTATAAACATTATACAAGAGATCCATAAAAGATTAAGAGATAGTTGTCTGAAGCACTGACTAAGTAGGCCAGTGAATCACTGTGTATAATGAACATACAAATACAATGATCCAACCATGAGATTGTGCGCCAACTATCGCTAACATAAGTAAAGCTATCACCAGAAAGACTACACACGGATGAAAGGGTCAAGTTATTATCTTCACAGAAGGCTTTTAAGTGGTTGCTAAACAAAGAATTATCATTAAGCACATTAGCATTAAAGTCACCAATAATAGCTACATGTGTCATATCCAACTCATCAATAATACTGCTGACCTGCCCCATTTTAATGAGGTAATCATCTTCATTATCAACTGCCTGAAAAGGCATATAGATACACAGAATTACAAATTTTTTATTGTCTACACAAATTTCTATTCCAGTTAGCCAATTCAAACCACGTTTTAATTCACTAATATATTTCCCATACCCCAACCTCCATAGAATAGCTACCCCACCAGGTTGGTGGCCTGCAAGGAGACCATCTTGTTTATCTCTGGTGGCCTTCCCTATCCCATGAAAGTTACTGGACAGGCTGTTCAGGTCCTTTAAGTCCTGTTTCCATAGCCATGTTTCCTGCAGATGGAATATCAGCATCCTCTAACAGCTCATCAATTATGATTCGCATGTGTTTGCTGTTATTGCCTAAGCTTAGGCCTCTACAGTTATAAGAGATTACCTTGAATGTTGCAATTAGGAAGATGCAGGAGTTCTGCCAGCCATCTCTATATGTTGAATTGCACTTATACCAGGCACAGCAGTTACAGCATTAGACCCAGCTGGATTTTCCTCCACAGTATGATGCAATTGATGCATGTCTCCATAATTACCCTCTCCACCACTTGTGAGAGGGGCTGCAGGTGTTTTTCTTCCCTTCTTCTCATAGAACTGCTGTACATATACCCATTCTAGCCATACTGCTGGATCCAAAAATACCCCTGGATCATCACAGACTGCTGTAACTTGAAAGGAACTGTAAGTAGTCCATCTGGAGTCAATTTTCCTACATGTAACCTGAAGGTTCACTTTATCTTCCACAAATGCCTGCAGCTCCTCAGTCGTAAGATCAGGTTGTAAGATCTTGAGACAAAAATGTTTGCAGTCTTCATTGGTACAACCATCATGCGATCTGTTTTGGCAGCCCCTATGATACCCCACCATTCTCTGCCAGCCTTTGCCACAGGCTGACTCCCTCTAGCTGGGGCATGAGTGGGACTAGACCCCCTTGAGGCATCACCACCCATTAGCTACTGCAGTGGTTGCAGTTCTCAGAGGGGTCGCTCACTTCCAGTCCCTCCTCACTACCATTGTCCAAGATGCCTCCTCATCATGACCCCCAACTGCATTTCCAGCATCCCGATTCATCAAGGCCCCATGGGGGGTGGGTACCCTGTGTGAGATGGTATTGAGGTGGCGATGTAGTAGGGTCATTCCAGCTCAACTGGTACAGATTTCAGAAAGTTGGTCGGGTGACCATCTCCGATTTTCCTCAAATTTTCAGGGTTGATTCATACACCATTCAATAGCTTAAATCTAAAATTTTAGCTTCCTCAGTCAAAAATGTTTAATTTTATGGTCGCTTAAATGGCCCCCACCATCAACAAAAAATGCCCATGTTGGGCTTGATCGGCCAACGCCTTCATTTTGAGAGGCCTTGAAAAGTGTCTTCTAATAGGAGTAGAAGCTTCAAATTTGTCATGCCAATACAACTTCTGGTGGGCTTTTTAATTCTGCAAGCTAAAAGGCTGTGGAATAAATAGTTTCTGAGTTACAAGGGCTTAAACATGGCTCCATTTTGAAACTTGCATCAATTCCTCCCACTTTTACGACTCTACCATTTTCAAAAGTTTTAGTTCTACATCAATCACAGCTATTTTAATACTCCTAATAGTCTCTGTGGGTTGTAAATTTATGAGTGAAATAAAAAAATAACCAAAAATAGATTTTTTTTTATTTTTAAAAATTTCCAAAAGTTGATATTTTTACAAAATTTGCCAAATTAACATCAACTTTGGTGCTTAATATAAAGGTGTCCAAAATTAGTCAGGGAGTTGATACTTCTAGTAAAGAAAGATACATATGTGTACAAAAATATATATTAAGGAATAGATCTCAACTCAACTCCTTCATATAGTTTTGGCTATTCAAAGAAAAGTACTTTTTGTGAAAAATTCTGAATTTTTTTAAAATTTTGAAATTTTTAAATTTCTTTTTACAACATTGAATTGTAATTTTACTTCCATTTTATTACTTGGTAAGTTAATTCACAAATGTTAAATTATCTAAATAAGTTTTACTCATAAAAAAGACAATATATACCTAGATTATTACTACAAGGCTCAATACTTGGATCTACCTAAGTAAATCATGTAGAACCGTGTTCTACTGCTCTTTAAGCACTTCCTAGTAATTTAAATTATGCAGTTAGTACAGATAAACTAGCAGTAACCACCATTTTCAGTACAAAACCTTAAATTTAAGTAGCTTTGTTGTATTACTTACCAGGAAGGAGCTAATCCGATCAACTTGACTAAAATTGGAGAAATACAAATTAAAGCGAAGACTTGTCTTCAACTTACACCCAGCTATAACAGCAATATATTCGTCAATTCAACAAAGGAGTGAAGAAACTGAAGAAAGTTCGCATAAGTAAAGTACCTACCTGATTAGAGTGTAAATAACGAAAGAAAGATTCCGAAAGAAATCTTTTATACTGTAACTTGAAGAGCCTAATCATTTTCATTAATCAGTAAAGTAACATAAATATCATCAACTGTTGCCACAAAATAGAAGTCAACATCTTCCTTCCTTGACTAATCAATTTTAAAATTAGAAAGAGCCATTTTGAGCAGAAAACTGAGATTTGTTTATAAAAACCTCTGAACAGGTAGCTAGAACAACCTGAAAAAAGTGTTAGCAGCTGATGAGGAAGCTTCTAACAGTGACTGCATCCTCCAGCGCGGGACACGTCAACGCGAAGAAGAGGCGACGTCAAACCAAAACATCAACGCGCTGGTGGCCAAACTTCCTCAAATCTCTGTGCAGCAGGCTGTCTACGGTTGGCCAGACTGGCAGTCGATGGCCTGTTGCGTGGCATGGTCAGAGTGCCGATCGGCTCCCGGGGCTGGACCTATTCTCAGCATGCTATTTTTTCAATTACAGGGAGCAATTGCGTGCTCTCCGAACTACTCTTACTCTCTGGCAACATTAAGACTAATCCAGGCCCCACTACAACTTACACATGTCACCATACACAAAGACATAGACACAATAGCACCATGAGACACATACAGAAGTATAATATTAACATATTAGGGTGTGTCGAATTTTTCAACTTTCAAATTCCAAATATGAGGGGTGCTAAAAAGTTGCAGCATGACTTAGGAATTCTAAAGATATTTTTGTTAATTTAATATAATTTAGTTTTGCTTGGTAAGAAGCTACATAAAAATAGTGACTTTTTGACTTTTTTGTGGAATTATATAATAATTATATATGCTGTATATATAATGCACTGCTGTTTTTGCTTATTTCACAGGTTGAAACATATTCATTAGTGTGCTGAAGATTACTTGTCCGTCAGTGCTACCATCCTAACCAGTGGGAATTGACCTACAAAGGCTTCTAAAAGGAGGACAAGACTGGGGACATTCACACATATGAGCAACCTAATTGGAACTGGTAGAGAGTTGTTGCCCTCTGAACTCCCAACTCTGCGAGACGTTCTGAAATATGGGCTACTGCTAAGAGAACAAAGTGGTGAGGATGTGAGAAACTACCCAGCAGCCAGTCTTGCAAAGGACATTTACTCTAAAGTGCTTGAAAAGTGGGAACGAGCAAACAGTTCTTTTGTAGCCCCCATTGTAAATTCACGAGTCACAATCTTAAACAAGATCCAAGAGAGCTGGGAGCAGGCCAAAAACATATCTCTTGGGAGAGGAAAGCTACATGTCAAAGAGGCTTTCATTGCAAAACTTGACAAGCTTTTTGACATCCTCAGTTGCAAGTGTAAAATTGTTCTCCGCTCTGAATTTGGCTGCCTTGCAGATGCTGGTTGCAAAAACGAAACTCACATTAACTGTACATGCCCTAGGGAGATGAAGATCCCTGTGAAGGAACTTGCTTTCATTAAAGGTCAGAGAGAGAAGTCTGGTTCTATTGGACCATATCAGATTGGCTTGCCAGATCAACCTGAGCACAACAGACAAGTCAAAAAGCAGAAGCGGCAAGAAGACGAAAGAAGAAGGCTTGCTGAATATAAGCAGACAAGTAAGCAGGATGTTTCAATGCCATCAAATGAAATAATTTTCTCTGATGATGAAAATGAAGAACAAATAGCTGATGCTCAAGATGGAAAGGATGGAAGTTATGAAGTGACATTAGAAATACCAAGCACGTCTTCAACTTCCAATAAAAAGCCAGAGTACAACACATTAGAAATACCTAATGTTGCTATGCATAGCATCAGATATGGTGTTGGCCTGCGTGCCACAGCTGCCATCACCACTGCTGCCTTTATGGATGCTGGCTTGATCACTGAAGAAGACAAGAGACTTGTAGTTGATCACAATAAAGTCAAGAGGGCCCAAGAAAAAGTTATGAGATCCCTTGATCAGGAATTTGATGATCTTTGTAAGAAGGGTGAAATTGACTGCATCATCTTTGACGGCCATCAAGATACAACTAAAGTTATGCTGAAAGCAGACAATTCAGATCATCAGTTCCCCAGCATCATCAAAGAAGAGCATTATTCTGTGTGCAGTGAGCCAGGTGGAAGATATCTCTACCACTTCACTCCTGAGGAAGGCTCAATGAGAAAAAAACCTGCTGAAGTTATTGCTGATAATCTTGTAGATTTCATGAAGAAGAAGGGCATTGATAAAAGCCTGCAGGCCATTGGAGGTGATTCTACAAATGTCAACACTGGCTGGGAGGGTGGTTCCATGCATTGGGTAGAGGTCAAGCTTTGCCGTAAGCTGATCTGGTTGGTTTGTGCCCTCCACACTAACGAGTTACCCCTGCAACACTTGATCACAGCACTGGATGGGAAGACCATGTCTAACAACAAGTGGACAGGTAACATTGGCAAGATGCTAGACACTGCAACCGAACTTGAAATTGATCCTTCATTCACCAAACTCTCAATTGGAGAGTCTCTTACTTCACTGAGTGACAATGTCGTAAAGGATCTCTCTACTGATCAAGCGTACGGGTATAGGATCACACAGGCCATAAGGACAGGAGAACTTCCCACAGATCTGGCCCTTCTTGAAATTGGTCCAGTGAGCCATTCAAGGTGGTTGACAACAGCAAGCAGGCTTTGTCACATATGGGTTTCAAAACATGGCCTTAAAGGCAAAACCCTCAACAACTTAAGACTGATAGTGGAATACATTGTTGGTGTGTACTACCCCTGTTGGTTCAACATCAAAGTAAAACACTCTTGGGTGGAAGGCCCACGCCACATCTTGTTTCAGCTGCGGCTAGTTAGGCTGCAAAAGAAGGCTGCAGTGGATGCTGTTTTGCCAACCATCAAGCGCTCAGCATGGTATGCATTCAGCGAAATGATAATCCAGACACTCTTGTGCTCAGATGACAGTGAGGAGAGGAGAGCTGGTGTCCAAAAGATTGTTGACATGAGGGGTGGAGATGATGACACACTTGGAGATCTTTCTGTACGTCCCAGGAAGACACCTTCCATCAACCCCAGTGCTTCTTCCGTGTTGGAGCTGACAGACTGGTCTGACGGGGTATTTGAACCTCCTTTGACATGTAAACTGACTACAGCGGAAGTAAAGAAGTTCTTTGACAAGCCTATGCAAGTTCCACAGTAGCCCTGTCATGCTCAGTCAATAGAGATGTGTGTGAAACAAGTCACAGAGGCAACAGGCAGGGTGTATACACATGAGAAACATGAGGGCTATATCAGAGGCCAAGAAGCAAGTTGGCGGCTGATGTCCAAGAATGAATCAAAGCAAGACTTGATGAAACTTGTTTAAATATTTTTTTTTACTGATGTCATTACTTTCTAATGTTTTATGATTACAAGGATATGTTTTATGATTACTAGGATATGTTTTATGATTACTAGGATATGTTTTATGCAGAGAAACTAAAATTTTTATAGCATTACCTGACATTTTGAGAAGCTAAAATTAATAAATGTTATTTTCCGAGAGCAATTTATGTGCTTTTTAATCAAACGTAGATTTACCATAAGTGTTGAGCAATCACAAAAATAATAGCAGATTTGAATTCTTCACATCCAAAAACATATTTTTAAAACCCCTCAGTGAAGGAATTGGCAAAAATTAATTTTCACCTCCCAAATTGACACACCCTATATAACATATTACAGTACAATGTAGATGGCCTCTCAAACAAAATCATGCAGCTTAGGGAATTCGTACACAAACAAAACATTCACATAGCACTTATACAAGAAACAAAACTAAAACACACACAAAACACCCACCATCCCTGACTTCACGGCAATCCATCAAGATCGTACTGGGGGTAACAGGGGTGGACTCATCACTTACATACGTAAAAGTATTAGCTACACTGATGCTACCCAAAACATTACAAACACAATCCAAGCAGATAACATGATAGAAATACAGGCAGTTAACATTAAAATACGCGCAAAACACAACACAACACAACACCACACTAATCAACATTTACATCCCACCAGATAGTTCACCTCAGGTGCCAGCCAATTACAATCCACAGTTACACAATTTGGCCTCTCTCACTAATGTCATCTTAGGAGGAGACTTCAACGCCAAAGACACTAGTTGGTACCTGCACAACCAAAGCAACACCAGAAGCGTCAACATAGCCACACAACTAAACAGCCTCTTCATTCTTAACAATACAGAAGAACATACACACATACCACATCAAGCAGGATACTCAAACTCCTCCCCAGACATAACATTCTGTTCCCCCTCACTAGCAACACATACACAATGGAGAACAGAAAAACAACTGTCATCAGACCACCTGCCCATCATCATTACAACACATTCTACACTCTGCCCCAACAGCCTTAGGCACACTTACAGAAATTACAAGAAAGCTGATTGGGAACAGTTCAAAATACAGACTGAGGAACAATTCACAACATTAAACAGCACACCCATCATAAACATCAATACAACACTCAAGACATTTAATCAGATCATCAATAATGCAAACAAATACATACCGAAGGGCAACATTAGGAAATACAACCCAAATTACACTAGAGAAATAGCCCACCTTATAAGGCAAAGTAACAACCTCAAATATAACACACAAACCCCACACACAGAAGCCATAAAACAGCAGATGCAACAGCTCAACACAGAAATAAACAACAAACTCAAAGAAAAACAAACAAACATTCAGGGAATTCATAACAACATTAAACCACTCCACAGATACATCCAGGCTATACAAGACTATAAACGGCATTACCCACCCTAACAGCGGCATTCACACCTCACACGCGGCTATCTGTCGCAGCCAAAATAATATCCCAACATACACATAACAAGCTAACATTCTAGTTAATCACTACGCAAAGATAAGTCACTTAAACAGAGACAACAACCAGAAACATGCAGACAGACAAACAGCCAGACACAAGAAAACCTACAGACTTGACACAACCATTACACCCTTCAATACAGACCAGACCACCAAGATCATCAAAACCATTAAGAATTTGAAGGCTACTGGACCAGACAACATATCTAACATACACCTTAAACACTTGGGCCCACAAGGAATACTAGCTCGCACATATTCATACCAACACTGTATTATTCCTGACATGATGTAGGTCACATCCGCATCCGCACTTTGGACTGCGGATGTGGACCATTGAGATAAAACGTCATTAATAAGCGGAAATTATCAAATTCTACTATATTAATAGAACTAGTTCATTGTGCGCAAAAGTGATGCAAGCGACAAGACGAGAGGCTGTTCTTGTATGAAGTTACTCTCTTGCAACCTACTTAGATCCACGTTACAAAGCTAAGTTATTTTCACCTAGTACATTAGAACGAGTTAAATCATCACTTGGCAAAGCAGTTGAAGAGCTTCAATCTCTTGAATCTGTCGCTTCACCACCCACCAAAAGAATAAAAGTTTCAGTGACAGAACCAACACCTTCAACAAGCAAATCTATCACAGAATCTCTCTCTCAGTTTCTTGAGTCAAGCAGCGATGACGAGACCTACGCGATGTCAAAAGATGTAGTAAAAATGATCGAGAGCTATCACCAAGAAAAACGCCTGGCTGCATGTGACAATCCTATTAGTTGGTGGAAAAATACGCAGAATATCTATCCATACTTGAGTAAACTTGCAAGGAAACATTTAGCATGTCCTCCAACAAACGTACCAAGCGAGAGATTATTTAGCAGTGATGGATTAATATATGATGAAAAGAGAAACAGACTGGCAGCAGAAAAGGCAGAAAAATTAATGTTCCTTTAAAGCATAACCTTCCTATAATTAAGTTTGAACATTAAACGATGAACATCTTAGTTTACTTTATTTTAATTACTCATTTATAAATATGCCTAATAAAACTTTAAACTTAATATAAATAGTTATCAAGCTAATTAAAGATCTCTTTCTATAAGAGTGGAGGTTGGGGAAAGAGGTCGGTGGGGTGCATTTGAGTTGGGTTCACGTCCCGCATCCTGGTAACACAATTATGGTTTCTAATTGTGGCTGAAACTCAACAAAATATAACGAATTTATTTGCAGACGAATTCACTAATTGATTTCTATATTAGTTAGATGCTTGATATTATTTTATATGTTCAGAGAAAAGTACAGCAATTATTGTACAATTAATCAATTATACTACATTATAGCTACAGCTCTCTCTATATAATAACTTATTATATACGTTAAACACAACAAATCTCGAATATATCCTAAAAAATAGCGAAAATGTAGATATCCGCATCTGCGGATGTTGAAATCAAACATCCTCATCCGCATCCGCGGATGTGAAAAAAATGACATCCGCTACATCACTATTCCTGACATATGGAAACAAGGTAAAATTATTACACTACTCAAACCAAACAAAAATCCAACAGAACCAGCTTCCTATAGACCCATTACTTTACTATGCACACCTTCCAAAGTACCGCTCTAGCACAACAATGAACACAACACAACATCACTAGTGCGCTGAACCTCTGGTCCACTCCGAAGAGGGCGATCGGTTACCTGCGTGCCGCCAGCTTGCTCGATCAGGGTGGGCTGATCGGCTAAACAACAACAACAACAACAACTTCCCTTAATACAAGTGTACAGTACTTACCTATATACAATAATGAATTCTTGAGTTTTTAAGCATGTGAATTATTGGCTATAAGTTCATATTCTTTTTTTAATGTGTGTTGTTTTATGTAAATTCGTATGTAAATTTATATATAGCTAATAACTCTTATTTAGACACTGACTCAGGAATTTATTATTGTACTCAGGCTTTAAGTCTGATTGTCTTCAACACTCCATGGCCTCACAGCCATAAATTGGCAATTTATTATTCAGCTTGATACAGGTCTGTAGTTACTTAGGCTTTTTTTAAAATACTCCTCAATTTTAGATAAACAATCATTTGATAACTTGTACTGTCTCCCCATTTTCCCAGCAACTGTAGGTGGTTCAATTGAACACAAAACATGCTGGAATGGAATCCAGCAAACGTCCTCTTGTTCAGGCCATTTAAAAGGATTCTTTTCATGAAATTTACTAATAGATCCTTCTCAGTATCACACACTTCAACTATGTTTCCAACAAACCAGTCAACTTCATAGAAACAGGCCACATATGTACCAGGTTTATATTGGTAAGCCACATTTTCTTGTGTAGCATTGAGGAAGGAAAGTTGTACGTTAAAGAAATTTTCATCACTAGAAATTTTGTACAGTTTAATGCCTGTTGATGAAGGTCTAAAGCAGTGATATGAATGGGTTCCTGGGATTGTCTTAATTAAGGAATACCTTTTTTCTAACTCAAATAAATTAGCATTTTCCTCAATTTTAGCTGAATCAATGTACAGAAATTGTATACCATTAATATTAGATTTGCACCAATCGAACATCTCTTTTGGATTGGTGATGTGACCTTTACTTTTAGACTTGCCTGGGCAACTAACCTTTTGACGGTGCCACCAACACCACCACAGGGGCTCCCCATTTTCCCAGCAACTGTAGGTGGTTCAATTGAACACAAAACATGTTGGAATGGAATCCAGCAAACGTCCTCTTGTTCAGGCCATTTAAAAGGATTCTTTTCATGAAATTTACTAATAGATCCTTCTCAGTATCACACACTTCAACTATGTTTCCAACAAACCAGTCAACTTCATAGAAACAGGCCACATATGTACCAGGTTTATATTGGTAAGCCACATTTTCTTGTGTAGTATTGAGGAAGGAAAGTTGTACGTTAAAGAAATTTTCATCACTAGAAATTTTGTACAGTTTAATGCCTGTTGATGAAGGTCTAAAGCAGTGATATGAATGGGTTCCTGGGATTGTCTTAATTAAGGAATACCTTTTTCTAACTCAAATAAATTAGCATTTTCCTCAATTTTAGCTGAATCAATGTACAGAAATTGTATACCATTAATATTAGATTTGCACCAATCAAACATCTCTTTTGGATTGGTGATGTGACCTTTACTTGTAGACTTGCCTGGGCAACTAACCTTTTGACGGTGCCACCAACACCACCACAGGGGCTCTTTCCGTGAGAGGGCAAAAAAGTTCCATTCACATGTTAGTTGGAAATCTTTTTCATGTAACACTGAATTAATGATGTTTTTATAGTTTTTATATTGACTTGCTGCGCCATCGCTAAAGTAACAAATATGTTTTAGTTTAGGTATTGTCCCAGTGATGCCCTTGTACGGCATCCTGAATTATAAAACTATAGTTTTCAGAGAAGTCAACAAGCACTAATGCTGTAGAATCATTGAGGTTTTCTTTACAGTTGGACAAATATTTTGATTGGGCTTTTGCTATGAAATGGTGTATTTTCAACTTTTTTGCACTTTCACATGTCTTCTACTACATTCGAAACACTTTTTGTCATTGTGACCAGTTGGGTATGGTCTGTATGAAGCCACTGCTTAAAGGAAACCTCATCATCCATGTCATAATCATTGTTTTCAAAAATGGTAAGAAGCCAATCCCATAATTCATTTAAACCAGGACATGTTTTGCAGTTATTAATCATGCAGTTTCTGGTTTCAGTGTTGCAGACTATTTTCCCTAGTAACTCTCTTAATTCTACTTTGACGGGGAGTGATTCACATAAAAGTTTAAAGTTCTGGTGTATTTCACAAATGCATACATTGTGTGATCCTTTACTCCCCACACCCATACACCATTTTGGTCTCAGTTCAAAAAACTTTGATTTGGAGATTTTGTCATTTGGATATTTATTTTTGTAAAGCGTATATAATTCTCTGATATTTGTCAACAACAGTATTTTCTGCTTGTGAACCTTCCCTTGTGGTGTTTTTATTGATTTGTAGTCTTTTTTACCAGGGCATTCTCTAGTATATTCATTGTTTTGGAAACATTCTATCACTCTTTCCTTTATTTCATCGCTTATACCCTTGCTACTCTTTTTATTTCTCATTATAGGAAGGATACCTTCTTTTCTCTTTAAGGCCCTCACAGCATTAACCATTCTGGCTGACACTTCAAATTCTTTCATAATTCTTTCTCTGGACCAGGTTTTACCAATTGGAAGGAGTGTTAGAATTTGTATCTTTTCTTGTCTGGTACTAGTTTTACACTTTTCTTTCAGTTCCTCTATCATATGCTGATAACACTTTTCTTCCTCACTCTCTATAGGTTTCTCCGCTTCCTCATCCAAAATGCTAGGCTTCATAGGAAGTACTTTTGACAGCTTTGATTTTGTTGATGTTTCAATTTGCTTTAGTTTCCTTTTTGCGTAAAACTTTCGATCTCTTGCTCTTACATACTTAATGGGTGAGCATTCTAGTGAACCTAATGTTTCGTCAAATGTCTCCTTAACTATTTCTTCTGGAACATATTCATCACTACCTGAGTCTTTTTCATCTTCGATCGTCTTGGCTCTAGAGAAGCATGTTGAGCAAAGTTTCTGTCCTGGTATCAGATTCAGTCTAGTTGCTATGTCTTTGTCAATAATTTGTAGTGATTCTGCAAATAAAGTAGGGTAATGTAAACTCTAAACACATTGGAAAATAATTTTAAAACCTCAACATTTGGTTATAGGCTATTCGTATAAAATTTTCAAAACATATGCATTCAGTAGCGCAGTATATAGCCTACGGTACCCTATTAAAATTAAATAGCTAATTTAGGTTACAATTTACAATATAAACTTCTTTATGAAATATAAATATATTAGTACCTATATTTACTTACTTGTTATCATCTTTTGATGATTTCTCCATGGATCTTGGCAGCTACGTTGCATTTGTTGGTAATGCATTCCAAACATTTTTTCATGGTGGTAGCATACAGTAGCACTATTTGGGTTGATTACAGTTGCTTTTGTTCTCCACAATAGCAGTTTCCTTGTTTCATCTGTCAGCTCATGTAAGGTATAGCTACATACCCACCTTCCTGGTGAGTCTGTGTTCATGACATGGATCATCCAAGTACATACCAAAGCTACACTTTGATTCTTGATTAGAATAAGCCATTATTACAGGCAGTAAAATTAAGTTAATTGCTCTAGTTAAATTTTCTGAAAATAAAAGATCATGATCTATAAAATAGGCCTGGACATTAATGATTAACCATCATGTTTTACATTTATAAGAATATACAAAGCGAAATGAGCTACCCAGAGCCCTTCGAGTCGCTGGTTGTTTTGACAGACATATTAAATTTCTTGTATGTTTTAGACTTATTTACATATTATTACAATTGTAAATCAACTTAATAAGTAATAAAATGGAAGTAAAATTACAATTCAATGTCATAAATAGAAATTTAAAAATTTACAAATTTTGCAAAAATTTGAGATTTTTCACAAAAAGCACTTTTCTTTGAATCACCAAAACTATATGAAGGAGTTGAGTTGAGATCTATTCCTTAATATATGTTTTTTTACACATATGTATCTTTCTTTACTAGAAGTATCAACTCCCTGACTAATTTTGGACACCTTTATATTAAGAGCCAAAGTTGATGTTAATTTTGCAAATTTTGTGAAAATATCAACTTTTGGAAATTTTTAAAAATATAAATAAATCCTTTTTTTGTTATTTTTTTATTTCACTCATAAATTTATAACCCATAGAGACTATTAGGAGTATTAAAACAGCTGTGATTGATGTAGAACTAAAACTTTTGAAAATGGTAGTCGTAAAAGTGGGAGGAATTGATGCAAGCTTCAAAATGAAGCCATATTTAAGCCCTTGTAACTTAGAAACTATTTGTTCCACAGCCTTTTTGCTTGCAAAATTGAAAAGCCCACCAGAAGTTGTATTGGCATGACAAATTTGAAGCTTCTACTCCTATTAGAAGACACTTTTCAAGGCCTCTCAAAATGAAGGTGTTGGCCCATCAAGCCCAACATGGGCATTTTTTGTCGAAGGTGGGGGCCATTTAAGCGACCATAAAATTAAAAGTTTTTGACTGAGGAAGCTAAAATTTTAGATTTAAGCTATTGAATGGTGTATGAATCAACCCTGAAAATTTGAAGAAAATCGGAGATGGTCACCCGACCACCCCTGTACCAATTGAGCTGGAATGACCCAGTAGTGTCTGGATTCAAGGATCCAGGATAAGACTGAGAGGCAGAAGGCTTTGGACTCATGGATCCAGGATGAGGCTGAGTGGCAGCCATATAACAAATATTTGTTTCAACTAAATCATTACAATTTCAGAGACTGTAGATCTTGATAAATTTTACTTTATTGAAGGAAATATTTGCCACAATATTAGTTCACATACATGTTTATTTTCGTTTAGAGTAGATTTAGTTCATTTTTCAGTTCTTTGTTCACACAATATGTCCATTGCCACTGTAATAGAAAAGTAATAGACTATTATCTATTACTTTGCCTTCTATTACTATTATAGCCAAAAAATTATGATCTATTACTATTCTATTACTACTACTACATGTCTGGTAGCTACCTCTGACTCAATGGGTGACTGCCCCACTCATCCAACTGTTGATGGCCCAGATCCCTTGTGAACTGAAATGAAACAAAAAATATTTAATGCTTCTTTGAGGAATGAAATGTTAAAAAAAAATATTTAATGGTCGTACACCATGCTAATTCTTAATCTAAAAACACTATTTAACTCATATCGAAAAATAGGCTTGAAAAATGGTGATCTTTCACTTGTTGGCTGATGAAGCGCAAAATAGTGTTTAGACTATACTATATAAAAATATAAATGGGAGTCATTTAGGGTACTGGGAAATAAAGAGTGAAGTGGCTCTGGACCCTGCATGCAGGTTCTGCATCTTACAGGCTATGGAACCTGCATGTAGGTTCCAGAGCCGCATTATGAAAACACTCAATAGTACGAGGCTATATTATCAATCATAAATAATATGAATGTAGTTGGAGCTATGAAGTCTATTGAGATTGTGGAAACCACAGACCACAGTTGGCCACTGGAATCTGCCCCTGGAATCAGGCTTGTGATCCGAAGATGACTAACCACATATCTGCTTTGTATAAAAAAATTGGGTCACAGGGTCAAGATTGGAAGGCAGCTGGGCTGGGACAAGGTTTCACATTCTGTAAAAGTCATTTCCAGTGTTTGTCTCCCACTTGCTTTCTATTGCTTTTCAGCCAAATGTCACTAATTATTATTTGTTTTCCCAGAGGTTTTGTTAATTGTGACTGCCATTTTTTTTTTTTTGTTTTATACTTTTATACTGAATAATTGTGTTGTGTTTATTCAAGACATGGGTCATTCCATGTCAAATCAGACACCAAAAATGTCAACCATCTCCAATTTTGTTTATACTTAGTACACTTAAGGACCCTTATGAGAAATGTAGATACCCAAAATTTCACACCTCTGTGACCTCAGGGTGCCGAGATATGAGGTCACGAAAGTTGACCTTTTGACCAAATTTTTTCAAAATTTAATATATCTAAATTGTCATATCTCGGCTTCTACTGGACTGATTTACTTCATTTTTGTCATTTTAAAGTTTGAAATGAGTAGAATCTTTTGTCTGTCTTGAAATATATCTCATAAATCTATACTATAATAAGAGAGCTGTCCGTCTGTCCGTCACACTTTCAGAAATTATAAGAAAAAATTGTGATAAAAAAATTTAGAAATTGTATTATGGGCGGCGATGTGAAGCTCAAGATTTTCATGACTGTGTTCTTTTCTGTAGTTTAGCAATGGGGGAAGGGTGGGGGTGGGGGTAATGGGGGATGGGTGGGGTAATGGGGAGGGGTGGGGGTAATGGGGGAGGGGGTTAGCCCCCAAGTTGTATGAATGGGGGTGAGGAGGTTTTGGGAGATACCAGATTCAGAAATGTTGACACAATGTGAAGCTCAAAATTTTCACGGCTGGGTTCTTTTTTTGTAGTTTAGCCTGTCTAACCATCAGCGAAGCGGCAGTAACTGTACTAGTGATTCATAAAGAAGTTATAGAAGTTGGAAATATTTGAACTTGAATAAAAAAAAAGTGTCAGATTTTTTAAAGTTTTTGTCCCAAGGTACCTCTATCCAACCACAACACTGTAAAAATTTCATTTTTCTCTGGCAAATATTTGAGAAAATATAGCACTTTCAGTGTGATGAATTTTTAAAAAAATATAAAAAAATGACAGAAAATGAAAAATTGTTGCTATTCCCATGAAAAATGATGTGGAGTAACTTTTTATTTTGAAAGTATATACAGCATTATACAAATAAAATAACTAATTTGGAGCTTTAAATTTGGCACCTATAGGTGTACCTGTTTTCATCTATGTAGGGGAGATTTTTCTAAAATTTTCCAAACATATATAAAAACTAATTTGTTTTGAGTGTGGTACTTTCTAGTAATTTTAGCATTTATTCTAGAAGAATAACATGTTTGAATTTATTTGAATTGAATTTAATATTATTTTCATCAGCCCAGTTGAAGAGACATCTTGCCTTCTTGTAAAATTTTGTGATCCCCTTTAGTTGTTGTTAATCTGTAAAAATAATTAAAGTTTGTTACATAAAGAAAAATTATTGACTAAATCTGAAATTAAATAGAGAAATTATGAAAGCGAATTGCTAGTGATTACATTAAATTATTGGTATATAGCATGGGTTAGATGGTTGTTAATTTGAAAATTCTAAATTTAAATAGGTATTTTAGGTTATCTTTCTTTGAAGTAATTCTTTATGAGATTTAGAGACTTTTGGTACATCTTCTTTTACTAAACTGTACACACTCCCGTTTCTTGTCATTACATCGACTTTTCTGATGATGCTTGAAAATCTTATTGTCAAAATATCTGAATGTTGGGGATAGAAAAATGAAGGATTGGGACCATGAGGGTGTAAGAATGACACCTTCACCTCTCTGGATTCTGTTGATTTTTCCAAAACATATGATAACCACCAGTGGTCATCATAATCTATAGCAAGAAAACCATTTATATCATTTTCTTATATCATTTCCTCTTTCTTGGTTACTTTTATGATTGTTGACTCATTAGATGCCGAATATCTTTTAACAGTAATTGATGAAAGTGAAACAGGCTTCACATGGTGCAATTTTAGAATTCCAGAAACAGTTTTGGCTTTTGAATTTCAGTCTTTTAAAAATTCTTCTTCTCTTTGATGGTCTTCAATTGTTAAAAATTAAAAATTTATGTTTTTAATGTTACAGTTAGCAAATTCAAACAAATTTTGGGGTGTTATTATTTGGTTATCATATGGTCTTTGGAGGCTTGCTTTTGCAGCTAATCTTTTGATAGTGCCCCCCAATCCATTGCATGGTCCTTTTCCATGACTTGTGAAAAAATTTCAATCCGCCTCCAAATTAAAATTCTTTTTATGGAAACAGAGGTTAAGGAAATTTTTACAATTTTTGTATTGGGCAGCACATTCGTCCAAAAATATAATTTTTTTTTTATGAATGGAATTTTTTCTTCTATAAATTTATGCAGGTGGCATTGAAAAAGATGAACTACGACAACATTGTGGTCATTACATTCTGAAATAATTACAAAATTTAAGTTCTTTAGATTTCCTTGGGTCTTGAAATATAGAATGAATGGATGAATAGTAGTCATTTGGTTGTTCCAATGGAACGACTGAACTTCATCTTGGAGAATAGCTGAATAATTTTCTGAGAAGTAGCATACAGCCAAAACTTTGTTTTCCAATGATGTTTTCTTATCCTTATAGTAATTTGATTGCATATTTGTTAGGAAATCATGGATCTGAAAGTAAGTATGTAAATTAGAATTTAGAAGGGCTTATAGATATATTATTTTTTTGTTAAAAACTAATTAAAATTCAGCCTTTTATTTCATTGGATTTTTCAAATGATATTCTAGTACAAGGTTATTTTTCAACATCAAGATATATTATTTTTATATGATTTTGTAATAATTATACATGATATGTTCAATAAGTGTTATTAAATTATTGTTATTAAATTATTGTTATTATTACCTAATACTGCTTTGATTTTTCACAAAATTCTTCTATGTAATCATCTGTAGACAACTGCATCAATTCTAAATTTGACCTATTGGTGTTGGTCCATTTTTTGAATTGAATGTTGTCAACATAATTTTCATCAAATAATGTTTGGAGCTGAGTGGTTAAATAGGTGGTATCACCACAGAGATTACATTCCATTAGGCAACATACTCGCGAGGGAGGATTGCACATTAGGGAAGGTAACAATTGGCGGATGTGACTGATTTTAGGCTCTGTAATTTTATAAATATTTGCCCCCAAATAACATAAGTTTTAGGTTTTGGTGGATAACACAAACGCATACTGAGTGTGTACCAGATCCACCCGCAATTACACATTGTTTAGGCCTTAACGAGGCAAATTTACTAAATCCAATTTTCATCCTTGGGTATTTATTTTTAAAGGCCTCATATGCCTCTTTTAAGTTACAGAGAAGGAGGTGCTTATGTTTTATGTTCCCTTTGATCTTGTTCATTAATAACACTCACAAAATCTTTTTTACCCGCCATTAATCTACTTATGTTTTCATTTAAATAAATTTTTTTAACTGAATCTTCTATTCCCATTTCCAGAACTTTCCCAGATTTTGGATTTGGTTCTGACAAAATTCCAGAACTTTCTACCATTTTCTTAGCAATGCATGCAGTGTGCTTGATAGTATTGAATTCTTGACATATTTTTCTTATACTCCAGCTTTCAGGCAGAACTGTTAAAATTTTAATTTTTTCAGTTCTTTTAGTGCTTGAATCATTAAATTTTTCTTTTAGCTGGTCTAAAATTTCTTTATAATCCTTTTCTTTCTGTGATGTTTCTTCCTCTTCAACTATAGTTTTCCCACTAGCAGCTTCTATTTTTCTTTTGAACGTATCTTTAACTTGTTTAAATTTTTTCAGTCCATATGCCTTTTGAATATCTAATTTTTGCTTTTTAACTGGACTCTCCTATTTCTTTTAATGAACTATTCAGCATCGCTAATTCAAAATTTATTGTTAGAGACGCTGAACTTGAGCATGACCTTGATGACACAAGTTCAAGTGGTCTTTCGGATATGACAGAGCCAGAAGGATGAGAGGAGTCACTGTCTGAATTTTCAGTATTTTCTTTCAATATTTTATCAACAAGAATTCTGCATGGATTACATAGTCTATGATTTGCAGTTAATTGAAGATCAGGCCGCTTAACGATTATTTCAGGTGGAACTACTATTAGTTGCTTAGTTCGCCATTTCCCTTGATGCTCATTGAAAGGATCAGCACATTTTCTTTTTAAATTAAGCGAATCCATTTCAAAATTTCCTAATTGAAATAAAATAGGTACCTGGCTAGGAATTTCTGAATATATTACATATAGATGATTTATTTTATAGTTTCCTAAAAGATCTGAAAAAAAAGAAAAAGTACATGTACACATAAAACAGTTATTTGTACTAGGAGTTAATGTTTGCATACAAATAACAGATACAAAAATAGGTATACCTAAGAGGACGTGTCAAATTTACAGCTCTCAGTTAGTTTTTATTTGTCATAGTACTATACTTTCAAAAATAAAAGTTACTCCACATCATTCCATAGGAATAGCAATGATTTTTAATTTTGTCTTTTTTTTATTTTTTTTTTAAATTCATCACGCTGAAAGTGCTATATTTTCTAAAGTATTTGCCAGAGAATAATGAAATTTGTACACAATATTGTGCTTGGATAGAGGTATCTTGGGACAAAAAAATTTAAAAATCAGAGACGATATTTTTTTTTTACTCAAGTTCAAATATTTCCAACTTCTGTAACTTTTTTGTGAATCATTTATGAAATATATTTCAAGATAGACAAAATATTCTACTCCTTTCAAGCTTTAAAATGACACCAAAATGAAGTAAATCGGTCTAGTAGAAGCCGAGATATGACAATTTAGATATATTAAATTTTGAAAAAAATCTGGTCAAAAGGTCAACTTTCATGACCTCATATCTCGGCACCCTGAGATCACAGAGGTCTGAAATTTTGGGTATCTACATATTTCTCATAAGGGTCCTTAAATGTACTAAGTATAAACAAAATTGGAGATGGTTGACATTTTTTTTGCCCTTATGTGAGAGTTGACATGGAATAATTGTGTTGTGTTTATTCAAGACAAGCATATTTATGCTGTTTTAAATATGCTTGTAGAACAGCTAATACTTCCAATGCTTTATTTAACCATATGTATAGATGTAACCATAGCATCAAGTGGGATAGTTCTAAAGCGCTTGTTAAAAACAGAGATATAATAGAAAGAAATATTCTAGAATGTGCATTTATTCATTTTAAAAACAATTTCAATAACAGTGCGGGGACATATAAAATTGATGATATCATGTTAAAATTTCTTTTGCCTCTCATTAACCCTTGTTAAGTATGTGCTAATTGTTTTGTTTTTCCTGTACGTTGTATATATTTATGGGCATCTCGCCTTTTATCTTCATTCCCTGATGAGGTGTAGCTTTGAATACACGAAAGGCCTTGGAATCGTTTTTATTTTTCCTTGTGGGTTTGCAGCATTCATTCATTTCACGTGTTTTATTGTGAAATTCATCCCATATATACAGGAATACCTCGGATAAGACGGTTAATTCGTTCCGCCGACATGCCGCACTGTTTGAAACCACCCTGTTCGAGGCATGTTTTAATGGGAAATACTGTAGGTCGTTCCAAGACATTTTAAATTACGTTTTTTGTATGATTATTTTCGATAATTATAATGATTTAACATGTTTAAATGTGAAATAAAACAATAAGAATGAACTTAAAGGTTTTAACTGTATAAAAGTAAACAAAGTTTATAAAAATAAAGATTATTATATTCCGTTTATATTCCGTATACTGTACACTAGCTACAAAAGACATAAGATATTTTTTTCTAAATATTTAAAAAGATTTTAATTGAACATTCCACAAAAAGAAATTAAAAAATATTTTGAAAGGTTTTATTGAAGACATAAGATAAGTTATTTTTTAGTAAAATATTTAAAAGTGTTGTCTGCACAGATTTTGACTTCTCTTCAAACATATCTTTATAGCATCGAATAGCATCATCTATAGATTGTCGAACTCTAATGCTACGTTCAATGTTTGGATTGCCTTCCATAATCTGATCAGCAAGAGTGTCGACTGTTTGCAGAATTTTTGCAAGATCACCAGTTGAAAATTCTTTTGTAGGAACGTCTTCTGCTTCCGCATCTTCCTCTTTCGCTTCTTCTTCTTCATAGACCGCGCGCGGGTTGTTTGAAACTTAATATATCGTCGCACTGACATTCCTTTTAGAAATATCTTAAATATTACATTAAATAATTAATTTTATATTATAATATTCAATCCGTCCTATTGCGAAATCCGTCCTGTTTGAAACCGTCTTATCCGAGGTATTCCTGTATATATATGGGAATGAACTCAGAATGGTTCCCTGAGGTTTTTTATGATACACACAAACCGTGCATGGAACAAGGAACTCTTCTAGGAAAATTAAATCTACTATAGTCCGAATAAGTAATGGTAAATGACAAATACTATAGTTTTTCTTTTTCATGATGCTAGCCCGACATGGGCAATGAACGGGTCACTCGCAAAGCGGTTCCAAAAATATAGCTTCTCTCACCAGCTATCTGCAAAGCAGATAGGATCCAGCTTTGGGACAGGATCTAGGGTTTAAAGTAGCCTAGCCCAGCTACATAAATTTAGAACCTCAATATAAGCAAAAGACTTGCTGCCTTCACGTCAGATTGAAAGTGGACGCTCAATTCTGCCAGTTGAGGTTTGGTTTTTGGCTAAAAATATAATAGTTACCCTTTTTCTTTGATGTATTCAATCTGATGTGAAGGCAGTGAGTCTTCTGCTTATATTGAGGTTCTAAATGTAGCTGGGCTAGTCTGCTTTAAACCCTAGATCCTGTCCCAAAGCTGGATCCTATCTGCTTTGCAGATAGCTGGTGAGAGAAGCTATATTTTTGGGACTGCTTTGCGAGTGACCCATTGCCCACGTCGGGCTAGCATCATGAAAAAGAAAAAACTATAGTATTTGTCATTTACCATTACTTATTCGGACTATAATGGATTTAATTTTCCTAGAAGAGTTCCTTGTTCCATGCACGGTCTGCATGTATTATATATATATATATATATAAATAAATAAATAAAAATCTTATCCCATTCGATGCCTTCTGGCTCAACCAGGTTGAGTAACATACCAACGTAATAAAAGTATTTGCCATGCCCTTTACCTGTATAGCGCACTAGAACATAATATTTACAATACATAGTGCAATACAATACAATACAATACAATATTTACAATACATACTGGTAGTATGGAGATGCAGTTAGTACATGTTCTTAGGATAACACTGCTTCCACTCCCATGTGAAACGTGATCATTGATCCTCAGCAGGTTTTGGAAATAGGTGCAGGATTTTGCAGCCATAAATAGTGTCTCTGCCTTCATTTGTTGGGAATTTAAATCCACCAGTAAATTTTCCATCACGCTCATATTTCCTCATGTATGAAATGCAAAATTCAGTTTCGTAGCCTCTATATTTCTTTGTTTGCAATTTGAGCGACATAAGATGTTTTTTCAGTGTATTTCACTATAACGAAGTCAGTAATTGAAGGCTCGTGCGTCACTGGAGGAAAATCTGTGGATGACCTACCAACATTAGCACTGTCCTCTTCACTGTCACTATTATCACTTGGTGAGGGCTCAACATCTGATATTGAAAAACTATCTATTTTGGATGCCTCTGAACTTTGAGCTTCTTCCACTATGCCGGGATCGGTTTCAAGAGGTTCGAGGTTGCACTCCTTTATTGGCGATGGGTCATTCGTGTTTTCAAAAAGAGTAACATGGTAGGGTGCCAGGGACTTCACACAACGGCATTTCTGAATTTGTTTGGCAGTTCTGCAGTTGTCCCACAGCTCACTGTATGTAGCCTTGGAAGACTCGATTTCTTCCAAGTCCACATATAAACAGATGGTCTTGTTGGTAATTCTTTTGGCAACCTGGTATGTGTTGCTCGTAACTGCACTGTAAATGTGGTCTAACCTAAATAAATAGAACATGTTTTCAGAAGTGCTGCCAGTTACACATACCTGGCAACTAACTAAAAGAGGAATTGTAATAGGTTTCATTTATTCCTACAAATCAGATGACCTGAGAAGAAAAACAACCAAAAAAGTGTCGCTCGTAACGTAACAGTATAATATTTTGAGAAGCTACCTATAAATATTTTCATTGGGTACATGAAGACAATGGTGATAGTGCATGACACACTACATGTATGTACCTATATAATCCCATAACAAAATTTAGTCAGCACATTTTGGTTTCTAGTAATTTGGAGAACTTAAAGGTTTAAATTTTAGCACTTAACACCTACAGGAATACCCCGCTTTACGATGCTTCGTTTTACGAAACCCCGGGTTTACGAAATTGTATTTGCGCTAAATAAAAAATTAAATGAAGAAATATAAAAGACAAAAATAAAATGCGTATGTCGCGCATACCACAATCTAATATTCTGCATTACAGCAGTGCTTAGTTAGCTCGATTTTAAGACAAAAATAATATGCTTATGTCGCGCATACCATACTGTACTGTACTCTATTACGTATTCTGCATTACAGCGGTGCCAAGTTAGCTCGCTTTTAGCTCACTTTGCACTGTGGCAACGCAGCTGTTGTCAGTTTATATGTGCGCTTTGACAAGAGAGTTTGTGCTTTATTCACTCTCGCGCACGCTAAGTGTTTCACTGATATTCTTTTCGTACATTGCAATTACAGTACCCATCATCAATTATGCCAAAACGAAAGAGTGATAGTAAAGACTGTGACGTTAATCAGAAGAAACGAATCCAAAAGCATGTCTACTGACGCATCTATTAATGAAAACTAAATTTGCATATGTAATGTTTTGTACTATTTCTTTGTTCATTGCTTACATTTTTATTGTATTTCTTTGTTCATTACTTTCGTTTGTATTATTTCTTTGTTCATTGCTTTCATTTCTATGTTAATAAACATTTTTTTCTGCAAAATTTGCTGTTTTATAACCTTTTTTTTTTTTTATTTTTTAAGAAAAAAACGTAACCCAAAATATAACATTATATGTATGGGAAATAATGCTCTGCTTTACGAACGGGTGCTAGGAACGGAATAATTCGTAGTGGGGTATTCCTTTACTGTATAACTTGTCTTCGCATAAAACATCAGATCTCCAAAACCAATAAAGATAGCTCAAATCTGTAAAAAGATTTGAAAACTAAACACTTTCCCGGTTCCAATGATGTATAATATGTTGCTTTTTGGTAAATTTTAACATTTTGGCTTCAGGATGACAGCTACATGGAATGACCCTATTGATGTGTACCACAGTCCCCTACATTAATGTCTATTGACATGGACCACAGTCTCCTACATTAACATCTATTGACATGGACTGCAGTCCAAGAGTTAACACTATGTTAACACTAACACTATAAAAGAGAACTTTTATTGATGGTTTTCTGATCAGGTTGTGTCCCTTTGTTTTATTTATTTAACCTACATACTTTAAATTTTGGTACTTTTCAGTTTCTATTAGCCTAGAAGTCAAAGTTTTGTTTTATTATAATATCCATTTCTTCAGACTGAAATTGGTGAAATGCACAGATGACAAGTTAAATTTTAAAATCCTTCATTCACAAATCAGTTTTTGAATTATCTACCACCAGTGGCCTAGTCTTAATTTATGCCCCTTGAGCTTGGCTTCACCCTAATTGTAGCCATTTGGCTCATCTAAGTGTAAGGCAAAGAGCAAAACCTCAAGGAAGATATTCCCTTCATAACTACTGACTTTCTTGTTTGGTAGATACATCAAATTGTAAATTTACATTTTCAGATATTCTTGTGGGGCCCATTATTTTTATTTTTTTTAAATGGCTTGTCACCATAATTGTTCAAAGTCAGCTGAAATTATACCATCCTTTAATGTACCATCTAAATTATCATGTTTAGCTGCAAAGGCAGTAATCCGCCTTCTTGTTTATGAAGATTATGAAGATTGCAATTTTTATAGGTGAGTAAAAATTTTGGATATAATTTTTATCTAGCCTATCTGTATTCACAAACTCATTAATGTAGTTTTAAGCTCCGATTTCCCTATTTCTTAAAAGGTATAACACCTCTGTAGATTTGCCATTGCAACAAACTTGTGATAGTCTTACTTCATTTTATAGTCACTGATTCATTTGAATAGTATCTTACTTTGAATTTCTATATTTGTTATTTTGGCTTTCACTATACTTTTGGTTTGCTTCTGCCCAAATTGTTCATTCTGACGAAGGTCAAGTTTTTCACTCCACCTTAGACCTACAGTTTAATGTGGAATCCGAGCGACACCCCACCAGCAGCCCAGCGTCTTAACCACTAGGCCACCCAATGTACTATTCATTTATCTACCAACCACTTTCTTTATTGTGTGGAAGGATGAACAGCTGGGTTTTGCTGAGTACTGGCTGTCATCACTGGGTCTCGATCCCAGGGCCAATGGATTCATTGTCAGCAATGCTAACCACTACACCACCGAGGTGCTGTAATTTTTCAAGTTGCTTATTTATTTCATTCAGGAATAAAATATTTTCCAAAATAAATAGTGTGTTATTCTTGAAAATTGTTAATTTGTTTTAATTATGTAGGACTAGGCCTCCTCAAAATTCTATGCTATTTACAAGTATCAGTCATTTCATGAATATACTGTACTGATATATTGCAGGTGGGACCCTGTTATAATTTGGCAGTTTGAGACACACCAGCCAAAGAAGAAAAAAGCAGCCAAAAAAGCCACAGTAGATAATGCAGTATATGGTCATCCTCCCCCTCCATGGGTAAGCATTCAAGAAATGTGTTGGGCTGTTCCATTTTTAATGCAGGAGGGTGCATCATTTGAATCGAACAATCTGTTTTTTTTTTTAATCAGCATCAGGAGTTGCTTAACTTGAAGGATGGTTGACAAAGTTCTTTCTTAAATTATTCTTGGCAAAGTTGTTTTGACAAGGGATAAACTGCCATCCAGGAAAAACTGTATCTACACTATCTGTACTAAGGATCAATCTTAATTTTTTTCACCATCATTAGGACTCATAATGAATGGGCAGACATAGTCCTTGTGCTAACATCACTTATAACTAAATGAGGAATATAATTGTTATAGTTTTGTGTATTAGAACATGCACAAAATAGGACTCACATGTATGCAAGAGAATGTATCTGTGATCATTGCTAATGTTGAATGAACTTGTCAGAGATGGGCATAAATACTTTAAAATGTATTTAAATACTAAATACCATGCAAATTTGTATTTAAATACCAAATACATTACTGTAAACTGGAATGTACGTAATTAAATACTAAATACAGTACTTCAAAAATGTATTTAAATACAATCTAAATACAGTAAACTCTGTAGAATCTGGCACCCTTTGGGCTTTGCATGTGCTGGATTTTAAAATGTGCCAGATTTTAAAATATGCCATGTTTTTGAGAGGTCATCTTATAATAATAATAAAGTATAGGGTAAACAAAAAATGAACATGAACTTACTGTTTTATTACTCCAAAGATCATAGTTATAAGAGCCAATTGGCCAGTAATGTGTTATAGAACATCGTTGTCAATTAAACGTAATTAAGAAACTTTATTTATTTGAAAATTGTATTCTAAACTTAGTCTAAAAAAATTGTTGTTGCTACATCGACAGAATGGGCCCAAAAAGAGCAACACCTTCTGAGCTTTTTAAAGCAAACCACTCGTAAAACTTTATCAAGTTGATCTAATTTAGGTTTATGCAATGATTTCCACTCACAAATGGATTTATCAGTCTCTGAAGCAGCGTGACTTATTATTATTTTCATTTATGATTTTAAAATTAGTGATTTCAAAATGTGCTGGATTTTGGAGTATGCTGAATTTTCAAATGCCGAATTTTCAAGAGTCTACTGTACATCCTAAATACATTCCATTTTCAGTGTTTATTATTGTTATAGTAGTTTGAGGCTTCCTATCTGCAACAAAGGCAATCCAAAGAGAGGCAACAGAAAGAAGGGACCACATAAATCATAATAAACATAACTCAGTACAGTTACAGGAAAAATAATTAAAGTCTTGATTTACAAAAAATATAAGAGGCTGAAATACTCTGAATAATGGAAAAAAAATCTGATTTTTTGCAAATGTATTTAAAAATGTTTTTGAAAATATGTATTTCTAATTACAAACTACATCATTAATAATGTATTTAAATATGCATTTAAATACCCTGAAATAAATTTATTTATAAATACATTATTTAAATACCGGTACAAATTTTTTAAATATGTATTTAAGTATTTATCAAATACATTACTGCCCATCTCTGCTTGTTGTGACTTAAAATTATGATCCACTTCAGTGATGGTAGCATAGGCTTATGCAACATGCAAATCTTAAACATCTGTAGAATTCCATCTTCTGCTGCTTCATCTCCATCCTCACACAGGTAAAAATTATTGCTTAAAAAATAATATAAATTGTTTGGTTGAATTTTATTGAATATGAGTATAAAATGCACCCATGGATTTTTAGTTCATACTATTCCTAGAATTAAATGTATCTATCATAACATTTCATATGCATTTGTTGTGGGGACACTCATAGTAGAAAGAAATTGCTACTCAGAGAACCTTTTCATTGTGATATTTGTGCATTTTTAATTGGGAAGATTCTTCCCATAGTGAAATTATATATATATATATATATATATATATATATATATATATATATATATATGAGGAAAGGAAACATAGAATAGTGCTCAAGCACTTTTGTCTAATGACATCCTCATTAGACAAAAGTGCTTGAGCACCATTGTGTGTTTCCTTTCCTTCGTGGTTTTATTCATCATAAATATTTTTCACGTGTTACTTTCGTGAAATAATTTTCATATATATATATATATACACACACACACTGGGCTGCAAAAGTATTTAAGACTCGTAAGTTGTAATATATTTGGAATAAGAATGTATACATAATAAGATATTTAATTGTAATATAATAATATTTGATATATTTGATGATGATAAAACAGGCTAATAAAAGAAAAATACCATACAACTTATTTATAAAAACTTTTGAAAATTAGTATCCTGTATGGCCACCCTTGTTCTGTTGGACTAGTTCAAGATGCTGAGGCATTGAGTAAACCAACTTTGTGCATGATTCAGGACTGATTTTATACCACTCTTCTTGAAGAAGAACTCTTCATAAATCATCTTTATTTTTTGCCTTATCTTCTCTTGTTCTTACTTTTCTTGCAAGCTCATCCCAAAGATGTTCAATATGATTTAAATCTGTACTCTGAGATGGCCATCCAAATATTTTAACCCTTCTTCTTCAAGCTTACTGTAGAGCTGTTTTAGTGATTTAGCACTATGCTTAGGATCATTATCTTGTTGAAATATGAAGTTTGCATAATCTCCATGAAGTTCCTTAGCAACTGGGATTGCAATATTAGTGAATAGATGTTTGAATACATATTGATCCACATGTCCATTTTCATTCCCAGTGATCCAGTATAATTTTCCAACTCCCTTTGATAAGAAGCAACCCCACACATTGATTTCCCCACCTCCCTTTTTCACTGTTGGAATAAGGCATTCATTCTTATATTCTTCACCAATTTGTCTATCAACAATTTTCCTCCTTTTATCAGTACCAAAAATTTCAAATCTGCTTTCATCACTCCATACAATTTTCAACCAGTTCTCAGCATCCCAATCTTTGTGTTGAATAGCAAATTCTAATCATGCTATCACATTCTTCTTTGACAATAAAGGTCTTACTCACTGTAGCAAATATTTTATGATGTTAACCTTCTTCTTACTGTATCAGCATCAGCACTAACTTTTGTTTCTCCCACTTGCACTAATTCTTTACTGAAGTCATTTGCTGTCATAAATCTATTCTCCAAATTTTAGATGCCTTACACCATGCTCTGACAAAACCCTCTTTCTTCCAGTTTGGACTAACTTAGAGGTACTCTTTGGTTCAAAATGTTTCTTATGGTATCTGACTGTACCTTCACTTATTTTCAGCATTTTTGCAATACTTATATTGGAATAATTACCAATTTTAACAAGAGCAGTCAATTTTCCTAAGTCTTGGCTAGATAACTTGTGTGTCTTAACCATCCTCTCAAATTGGAAATATATAAGCAAAAATTTCATTGAAGAGCATTAAAATGAACCTTCCCCTATCGAGGCTGACAGCACACTAAACTGTCTGTGCTGCTAATTTAAAAATTAGAGGACTTTTAATTTAGCGATGCCAAATTATCAAAATATTGAAGAAACACTATGGGAATTAATTACAATGACTTTTAAAGTGGCAAAATATTGTATTTAATCTAATAATTACTGTCTTATACTAATTTATTTGTGTTCTGCATAATATAAATTACCATAAAAAATATATTAACATAAAATAAATTTTACTAAATCACAAAAAATAAAGCTACCATTAATATCTGGATAATATTTCTCAATTCGTAAATACTTTTGTGGAGCGGTGTATGATAATACTAACAATAATGATGATAATGATAAGCTTTATTGGTAGGATATAAATCCCATAAAATAATACAGTATTCTTCAAGGTAATAAATGGTAAGATAAATCAAACAATAATAATCACTGATCAACAAAGTTTTTGTCACAAGAGATATTTTTACTTGAACTATGTGTAATTTTTTACATTGATTACAAAAATGAAAATAGAATTTTTCTATCACCCGCAGTTTTAGAGTGACACAAATTTACATTACTTAGGATTTGAGTGAGAATAGGAAGGGGGCGGGGTCTGCCCCTTCCTCTTCCTCTGCTTATAAGTTGCTACACGTCACTGTTGACTTTCATTTGTCAGTTACTCATTTGATTTCACTCAGTGAACATTGTGCATTTTATTCGTGATTTTCCTTAATCATTTTTTGTGTCAGTGCATTCGTATTGTTTCATGACAGAATGCCACGCAAGTGTGTCAACCATCCAAACTGTTTCTGTTATGTGTGCAGAGAGTTAACACTTAAATTTCAAAGGCAAGATTTCACCCCTCTTGTCAAAAAAGCATACAAACTTTATTTTGGTTGCAAGGTAGGGGATCAGAACAAGACATGGGCACCTCATATATGCTGTATTACGTGTTTAAGACTTCTGACAGGCAGGCTAAATGGGTTTTGTCAAATGCTGTTTGCTGTTCCGATGATATGGAGAGATCCGAAAGACCATTTAATGGATTGTTATTTCTGCTTAACAAATATACTAGGCATTACTGCAAAATCTAAACATATGGTACAATACCCAAATTTACCATCAGCCATAAGGCCTGTTTTACATAATAAACATTTGCCAGTACCAAGGCCACCGGAAATGTGGAGTTTAGATGATGAAAATGAAATTGATGTACAATGGTAATGACGAAGCTCAACATGGTTTACTGATGGATGTTGATGATCCAATGTTTGAACCATCTTGTTCATCGACAGAGCCTCACTTAATATCTCAAGCAGACCTGAGCGAGCTTGTCTGTGATCTGAAATTGTCAAAAGATCAATCCGAACTTTCAGCTTCCAGGTTGAAAGGTTGGAATCTTCAAGAAAAAGGCATTAAGATATCTTTTTACCGCAGGCATCAAAGAAATTTTCTACCCTCTCGTGAAAACCCTTGGCCAACAACATGATCCAAATGAATGGCACCTACAGTGCCCGCGAAAAGTATCCGATCACCCTTGAAATTTGTATTTTTTACATAAAAAACAATGTTTAAATGTATACTAACCTTATATTAGTATTTTGTCATCTGTCCTTTGGTTTGGATGACTTGTTCTAGACGTTTTGGCATGGATTTAATCAAGTTTTGACAAACTTCCACTGATATTTCCTTGCACCATACCTTTTTGATGGCCTCTTGTAATTTTTCGACTGAGCCAGTGTCGTGGCATTCAACCTTATTTTTTATTATTAGCCACAGATTTTCTATCGGATTGAGATCTGGACTATTACCAGGCCAATCCAAAATATCAAATTTATTGTCAGTAATCCATTTTGTCACTATTTTGGCCCTGTGACATGGTGCACCATCATGCATGTATGTTTTTGTCCTTTGGATTGCCATTGCCATTAGAAGTTTATCCTGTAGCATTGCTAAATACCGTGCACCATTCATAGTTGTGTTCTTCGGAAGAAAATATAAGTTTCCACGCCCATAGTAACCGAAACAACCCCAAACCATCACACTTGGAGGGTGTTTCATTGTCTTTAGGGTGTATTTAGGGTCCATCCTATTTGAGCCAATAGGCCGGTGAACCTTTTTTGGACAACTTCTGAATGTCAAAAATGTCGACTCATCGCTAAATAAAACCTTCTTCCAGTCATCAACAGTCCAATGAATGTATTTTTTACAAAATGCGACACGTTTTTTACGCATTTTTTCATTAATGAACGGTTTCTTAGCAGCATGGCGAGATGGTAATCCGAGTTCTTTTTGGAGCCGCTCCTGGATAGTTCGTTCAGAAACACCAGATAACAAATTATTCATATTAAATTTTATTTCTTTCGCAGTTATTGTTGGGTTTTTCAATACTAAACGTTTCATAAGTTTGTCTGTTCGCGAATTTGTTTTTCTCAGTCTGCCAGATCGTTTTTTAGGGACTGGCGTGGTTAGGCCACCATTGTTCTTAGCCCGTGAAACCCATAAATTAACGGTACTTTGGGATATGTTTAATTCCTTAGCTATCTGTCTCTGTGATTTCCCACATGCATGCAAAGCAACAATAGCACCTCGACAATCACTCTTAAGTTGTTTTTTAGCACACATTATATATAAATTTTATTTACACCACTTTCTGTAAAAAAAAAAAAAATATCAAGAAATTTACACAAACAGTGAAATCTGACAAATTTGAGACACAGCCACCCGCAACGAAGGCTACCAGAACACTAATTTGAGAATGCGTTGGATAGCTCTCATATCAGCGAGCAACCTCAAAGTTACCAGATGTCGCTAGAACAAATAGAAAGTGAATTACGTGTCTCTGAATATTAAGGGAAAATATTGTATTTTCTTGAGTGATCGGATACTTTTCGCGGGCACTGTATTTATTGATTCCTCGAAGCTGAGTTTGAAAACTATTACTCCATAATGGAAATAAATACCCTTCAGTTCCATTAGCACATGCTGTACATATGAAGGAATCATATGACAATATGCACCTGCTTGTGAAACATATCCAATATGATAAATACTCTTGGCATATCTGTGGAGACTTGAAAGTGATTGCACTTCTTCTTGGTTTACAACTGGGTTATACGAAATTCTGTTGTTTCCTCTGTGAATGGGACAGCAGAGCATGGGAAAGCCATTACTCAAAGAAACAATGGCCACTTCGACAAGCGTTGATTCCAGGGCATAAAAATCTCGCCAGTTCACTTCTTAATCCAAAAAAGTTATTTGCTACCACTACATATTAAACTTGGTTTAATGGAAAATTTTGTTAAGGCTATGGATAAAAATGGCAGGGGGGGGGGTCTACTTGAAACAGAAATTTCCGAGAATCAGTGAGGTCAAAATCAAAGAAGGGATATTTGTGGTCCCGCAAATTAGAGAAATCATGAGAGACAGCGCATTTGATGAAACTCTAAGTGAAGTTGAAGGAGCAGCTTAGAGAGCATTTAAAGTAGTGAACACAAATTTCCTCAGAAACTTGAAGGCCGAAAATTAAGAGTCACTTGTTGAAGAACTTCTCAAGGCCCACAAAGATGTGGGGTGCAACACGTCGTTGAAAATTCATTTTCTTGACTCGCATCTCGACTTCCCAACAAACTTAGGCGATGTTAGTGATGAGCATGGGGAACGCTTTCATCAACAAATATCCATGATGGAGAAGTGATACCAGAGCAAGTGGAGCCCCAGCATGTTGGATGACTACTGCTGGACATTGTCAAGGGATGGCCTAGAGGTGAAATACAAGCGTAAATCATCAGTAGCCACATTTTAAGTGAATTCAATATGCATTTTCTACTTTGATATTGCTATTACGCCTATAAATTAGTCCAAATTTCATTTTCGATTCACTCAATATTGGTGGGTGATAGAAAAATTTTGAGGCCATTTTTGAACTCAGTGGTAAAAAACCTATAAGATCCACCCATTTTTGTTCATGTGACAAATAAAACGTTCGATTTTGTCGACCAGTGATATAATTTTAAAATAAAAATTATGACAAAAAGAAGTAAACATAAGATGTGTACTGAAATAAGTACTTAATAATAAAAACTACCCACAGCTAAGATGACAAAGAAAAAATGGTAATGAAAATAAAAAGTACAAATAGCAACAATACCAACACGTATATAGTAATAATAATAAGGATGACAATGATTATAATATTTATTGGCAAGAGACGTATCCCATAAAATAAAAGGTACAGTATCCATCAAGGTAATCATTGATACATCTAATTATTATTAATTAAACAATAACTTTAAAAAACAAAAACATAAAAGGACTAGTCCTATAATAATAAAGAAATAACAATAATACATGTAAAGAAACAAGAAATATATAAATTAGTAATAACAGCTTCATAAAAATAAAAAGTACACGTAATGGAATGGCTAATGCAGGGGTTAAGTTTTGCTATGGACAAACACTTTCATTCCAAGCAGTCCACAGTCTAGAAGACAGAGTAGGACTGATGAATAGCTTGGACAATTGGATTGTCTAAGATTTTAATTCTTCACAATAGACTGTACTAAGCATGTCTACCTTCGGGAGGCTTGGAACATTGTGGTTAGCAAATATTTGAGAGGCTGAGCATCTTGGAGGTAACTTACGCAGCGGTCTGAAGGATCTGTTGTAAAACAAATTGAGGGTTCTGCAGGATCCTTTTTTATAATTAACCAAGTTGCTGTCCATAAATATTAGTGCAGAAAGTATGAAATAGAGTCTCTCTCCAGCTTTGCTTGTACAGAATTTGAAGTTCCTTTTAATCATGTTTGTCTTAACACAGTAACTTCAATATTGTTTCCTTATGTCCGAGTTGTCACTCAAGGAGCTAGTGATAGTTTGACCCAGCTACTTAAATTCTTTTACCTGCTCTCTTGGTTAGTCTCTCATTTTGAAAATAATAATGGCTGTTTGGATTGACCTTTTTGGATGGAATTACATAGCTTTAGTTTAGTGACATTAAAATTAATGTCATGGTTGGTTTCCATATTTTTACATATATTATGTACAAAAATATATCAGTTAGCTCATCAAATTGTAAATTTGAATAATCCCTGTAGCTTTTTCACTACATTTCTTTTTATATCCTGATCAGCTATTAATTTCCTAGCATCCAAAGCCTCTTCATTTACTTCCATGGAATGTTTTTCTTCAGTGTTAAATAATTTTTCTTTTTCACCTTCCATGAAGTCACTGAAAATGTCTGGATCACTTTGCACAACCTTTCCCTTCTCCCTTAAAAAATCTTCCACATTCTTTTCCTTTGAGATCAGTGGAGAACTATCCCAAATTATCCACAATCAGGTATCTACCGAAGCATCCTTCACACTGTACAGTAACCATGTTTTTTGTATATCCAACATGAGATGATTTTAGATTGTCTCGTACCACACTTCTTGCATGTGAAAAGTAACTGAAATTTTCTCTCAAGTTTTCCTAATACATCACTTACTTTATCACTTTCTGAACAGAATAACCTCTCTCAAATCAGAATGTACATCACAAAAATTGGTTTGGGAACACAAACTACTCTAGAATGACGCGCTTTGAATCCAAATGTGCACATAGAGGATTTTCAAATATTTCTTTATGTAAAGGTTTTCTTATGAATCTTACTAGAAAACTTGCCATTCTTCAAAACAAACATGGTAAATGATTATTCTTGATGCGAATCAAATATACATAATTTACTGAATTACCCGCTTAGCTTTATTTTCTGGTTGGCTTTCAGACCCAGCTAATTTCATCTCATCCATTGTGTTCTGTATGATTCACAAATTTGTATAAGATGATCCAGACCATGAAAAAAAAAAAAAAAAAAAAAAAAACCCACTCTAATTGACAGAGTTTATTTCCACAACAGTTTCGACGCCCACTGTCTATTAGAGTGTTTTTTTTTTTCATATTTTGAACTTCACGTAGAAAAAAAAAGTTCTTTGCATTTATGATCCAGACCTTTCACTGAAGGGCTTATTAACACCATATTATCTGCATAGGCCGTTATTTATCCTCATGCCATTTATATAATGTCCCACTCTTGCCTCATTAAGAGAAGCATTTAATTCATATATAAATTATATATATATATATATACACGGTGAACCAAAAGTAGGTGGACAGTAGGTTGAATACGGTTTGTGTTATATTATATTATAACTATGGTGTTCATTATAACTATGGTGTTTGTGTTATATTATATTAAATATTATAACTAAATTTATTTAAATTTTATTTTGTATTATAGTATACAAAAAAATTAAATATGTATTCTCAAAATAAACGCTATCATTTACTGTCCACCTACATTTGGTTCACCCTATATATATACAGGGTGGGCGGAAAGTAGCTCCCTATTTTGGATTGGTAAAAAAATACGTATATTATTCATTTATTTCAGAAAAAATAATATGAAAAGGTAGGCATACATGGTAGGTTTTCTCTAAAATTCAATGTGGGCTCCAACTCTTTCCACCAGCTTCTGGAGCCGCCCAGGAATGGCATCCACTGACTTTAGCAGGAACTCCGGCGGGATGGAGGACATGACTTCCCGAATTCGGTCCTCCAGTTCTTCCAATGTCCTCGGTTTGGTGCGGTAGGTAGACTTCTTCCTTTACCCACCCCCAAAGAAAGAAGTCGCACGGTTACCGCTGAAAAACGGCAAAATCGGTTCAGTGTAACGGTGTGGTGTGGTATGACCTCAGATCAGGTTGTGGGCCCGTTCCTTCTGCGCAACACCATGAATGCTGAGCGGTACCTTGCTATGTTGCGAAACGAGGTCTGGCCGGTTGTCAGCACATGGGAGAACATTGACGATCTGATATTTATGCAAGATGGCGCCCCTCCGCACTTCGCTCTTGTTGTCCGTGAGTGGCTGGATGCCCACTTCCCTGGGCGTTGGATGGGTCGTCGTGGTCCACATCAATGGCCAGCCAGGAGCCCCGACTTGACACCGTGCGACTTCTTTCTTTGGGGGTGGGTAAAGGAAGAAGTCTACCGCACCAAACCGAGGACATTGGAAGAACTGGAGGACCGAATTCGGGAAGTCATGTCCTCCATCCCGCCGGAGTTCCTGCTAAAGTCAGTAGACGCCATTCCTGGGCGGCTCCAGAAGCTGGTGGAAAGAGTTGGAGCCCACATTGAATTTTAGAGAAAACCTACCATGTATGCCTACCTTTTCATATTATTTCTTCTGAAATAAATGGATAATATACGTATTTTTTTACCAATCCAAAATAGGGAGCTACTTTCCGCCCACCCTGTATATATATATATATTATATATTAAACTCTGGTCCATCCGCCCCCGCCTGTCATATTGGGCGTCCTCTTTCCACCGCTCCCGACACAAAGAGGTCGTCCTTGCGCGGCTTTGCATCGGCCATACACGCCTCACGCACGGCTATCTTATGTCCCGGCAGGAGGCTCCTTGTTGCGCCTCCTGCCAGTCGCCCCTCACCATCTTTCACATCCTTGTGGAATGCCCCACCCTGTCGTTAGTACATCGTCGCGCCTTCCCGTTCCTCTCTGATTTCCCCCTCCCTGATCGTTTACGTCTTATGCTCGCTGAGAGCCCTCTCTTCTCGCTTGACCGTCTTTTCCTTTTCCTCTCCCAATCTCGCCTCCTCTCTGAGCTTTAGGTGACTTCTCACCCGTCGTCCGCGGTCCTCCCACTTCTAGTGCCTTTCCCCGGTCTCCGTTTCTCTCTCTCATATTCTGCTTCGCCATGATATCCGCTAGCGTATAGCGGGAAATGGCGGTAAATGCCCCAATACAAAAAAAATATATATATATATATATAATAAACCTTTTCATTTTCATTTCATTTTCATATACAGTGGTACCTCAGATCACGAGCATAATCCGTTCCAGAAAAGTGCTCGAGTTGTGAAAAGCTCGAGTTCCGAGACGAATTTTCCCATAAGAAATAATGTAAAAGCAATGAATCCATTCCTGACGTCAAAAAATATTTTTAAAAATTCATATTTCTGGTCATATTAATGGTTTTACACATAAAAATAAATTAACATTCAATATATAAGACAAATAAAATAAATGAGCATTTAACTTCACATTACCTTTGTAGAGGACTTTTGTTGGCGTATGAAAGACGGTGAGGGGGAGGGAGAATGAGAGGTGTTACTTTTTGGAAGGGGAGTCCCCCTCCATGAAGACTTCAGGAAGCAAGTCTTCCTCTGGGGTTTGTTCCCTTCTCCTCCTTTTAGAGGCACTTAAAGTTCCACTAGACTCATTGGATGCTTTTCTTATCAAAAACCTATCCAGAGAGGTTTGTTTTTGCCTGCGTTTTAAGATCTTTCTAAAATGAGCGATAGCATTGTCATTGAACATGTTTATCACTCGGCCTGCTACAGCTTTGTCAGGGTGATGTCTCTCTATAAAGCTCTGTACCTCTTCCCATTTTGCACACATTTCTTTAATGGTTGAAGAAGGAACATCCTCCCCTCTCTCCTCCTCCTCCCCTGAAGCAATCTCTTCTGCTACCACCTGTTGCTGCTCCTCCTGAAGGACTTGGAGTTCCTCAGTGGTGAGTTCTTCCCTATGGTCCTCCACCAACTCCTCGACATCACCATCAGACACATCCAACCCCAAGGACTTCCCAAGAGACACAATGGTCTCAACCACAGGCACTGGCTCAGCCTCATAGTCTTTTACTAGGTAGCATTCTGGCCACAATTTCTTCCAGGCCGAGTTCATGGTCCTAGAAGTCACTTCCATCCAGGCTTTGTCTATTAGGTTAATACAATTGAGAATGGTGAAATGATTCCTCCAGAATTCTCTGAGTGTTAACTCTGTGTCATTAGTTACCTCAAAACACCTCTGGAAGAGTGCCTTGGTGTACAGTTTCTTGAAGTTTGAGATGACCTGCTGGTCCATGGGTTGGATGAGAGGAGTCATGTTAGGGGGCAAGAACTTTATGGTAATGAAGCTAAACTCCTCCAACAATTGGTCCTCCAAGCCTGGAGGATGAGCAGGAGCATTGTCCATTACCAGGAGGCACTTGAGTGGTAACTTATTGGCCAGTAAATATTTCTTCACAGCTGGCCCAAACACTTCGTTGACCCACTCAATGAATATTTGTCTGGTTACCCATGCTTTAGCATTAGCCCTCCACATTACATTCAATTTGCTCTTTATTACATTGTATTTCTTAAATACCCTCGGATTTTCTGAGTGGTATACGAGCAAAGGTTTGATTTTTAAGTCCCCACTAGCATTACCACACAACAAGAGGGTTAGCCTATCCTTCATGGGCTTGTGTCCGGGCATAGACTTCTCCTCCTGGGTGATGTAGGTCCTCTTTGGCATTTTCTTCCAAAAGAGGCCTGTCTCATCGCAGTTAAACACTTGTTGGGGGACGAATCCTTCATCCTCCATGAATTCCCTGAATTCCTGAACGAATTCCTCAGCCGCATTTTTGTCCGAACTCGCACCCTCACCATGCCTCACCACACTATGAACGTCACTTCTCTTCCTAAATTTCTCAAACCAGCCTCTACTAGCCTTAAATTCAACTGAATCACTCGTTCCAGGCATTTTTTTAACAATATCGTCATGTAACTGCCTCGCTTTTTCGGAAATAATTCCCTCAGACACGCTATCTCCCTTTAACTGCTTATCGTTTATCCATATTATCAATAACTTTTCCATCTCTTCAATTGCTTGAGTTCTTTGTTTACTCAAAACTTTCACTCCTTTAGCTACATCAGCAGCTTTAATTTCCTTGCTTTTGCTCAATATCGTACATATTGTTGATGTTGACTTCCCGTACATTCTGGCAAGATCGGCCACACAAACACCATTTTCATGTTTTGCAATAACTTCCTTCTTAAATTCCACTGTGGTTCTGGTGATAACCCTTTTCTTTGGGCTACTCTTACTCTTGCTATCCTTCTTAGGCCCCATGATGGCTTATTTCATGGCAACACTAATAAAAAGCACAAAAATGACTAAAATGATAATGATGAAAGTTCGGCAGAGATGCTCACAGCTCGAGATACACACGCTAACTGACGCTAACTGACTCGAGAACCCTTTGTCCGGGTTCGTTCGTTCGCTCGTGACCCGAGCGGATGCTCGAGTTCTGATGGCATTTTTCGCTCTGGAAAACACTTGAATGCCGAAAAACTCGAGTTCCGAGGTGCTCGACAACCGAGGTTCCACTGTATATTTTTTTTTTAAACAACAGAGGAAAGAGTAAGGAGCTTTGTCAAACTACACATGAGGAACAAAAACATTCTAACAATACAATCCCCCATCTAACAAAAGTTTGGTGTATGTACCAAAATTTCAATGAATTTAAAATATATGGTGGAACATTCCTGTCTTATAATTATTTAAATAGACTATTGTGAATTCACTCTATCATATGCTTTGCTTATACCCAAAAAACAACTGTAAATAGTTGAATTATTAACAGTATATCTACAGTAGATATTCTTTCAAAACATAAATACATGTGTCAGTTGAATGGGATCTTCTAAAATCAAACTGATTAGGAGACATTCATAAATAATCATTTAGTTGGCATAGCTAACAAAAGTTCCTAGAGTAATTTTGAGAAGTGGGAGGCAACAGCAATAGGCTTGTAGACTTGGGGTGAAAAAAAATCAAAAGTGCCAGGATCAAAATTGAGGGGGTCTAGATAGTTGTCTTTTGTCAAGGAATAACTTTAAAACCAATTTTGGGTGGTTGCATACAAAACTGTGACTGCTACCGGCCAATTTATACAAATTGTATGTGTGTGTGTGACCAAAATTTGAACCCAGTGACCTATCTCAGGTTCTGGACATGATAGAAAGACAATTTAAAAACTGTTTATGATGTATTTTGTTACCTCTGAAGCAGATTAAAACATTTGCAGAGGACTGCAGGCTCCATAATGCATCAAATAATCCATATTTATATTATTTTTGGCCAAAAATTGCAATTTTCAGCTTTTTTTTAATTTTTTAGACAATTTGTGGTAAATATGTACAATTTTCTACTGAAAATATTACAAATCAACTTAAGATTAATCTAAAGTATCACTCATTAAACAAAGTAATAAAAAGTAATTATCTAAACAGCTTCAAAATATTGTATTTTTGTATTGAACACTTTCACCAGTTTTCTTGATTTTATCTTTTGTCAAATAATGCCATCATGACGTTCAAATCCTACCACAGTTGAGGAAGCTTCTGTTATAAGTTTAATGTGCCTCTGTACAGCCTGATTATGCCAAGAGACTGGTTGAGTTTCAGTGCTTCCTTTCTTATGTTTGAGTTCTTTATTGGTTAGAGATGCTATGATAGGGGGCTCATGAATGTCGGGTGAATTTAAGTTTATCATTTTGAGATACTTTTGAGCTTCATTATTAATTTTAGGCACCATGAATCTTCTGACACTACCATCTCTCACAAGTCACAACACTCAAGTGAGGCTGTAACTCTGGGACTTCAATATCCTCATCTGAATCAATTATCAGGTCACCACCTTTGAAGTCATTGTCTATCACTGTTTCAACTGATTCATTCCCTCTGACCAAAAGTACCTTGTTAACTGTGATGATGTGGATTTGTGGGTCTGAATCAGCAAGCATGGCAATTAATACATTTTCAGGGTGAGCAGAGTACTTATGCATTTTGGTAGAGGGTTTTTAGGGCTATCTCCCTGGCTTCCTTGTGAAGAAATTTCAGGATCCTTTGGAGCATATAAAAGTTCTTAGCACCATCTGTGCATTGATACTCCTTCTTGATCTGGAACCAACTTGGAAAATAGACCAAGATACAAAACTCCAAGTGTGACCAGAATTTTGGAAGGCTTTCTTTGAGATGTATAAAATCTGAGGATTGTATGTGCCAGACTCAACCACCTTGAATGACAGATTGGTTCAACTTCAAGGAGCTCAAGATCAGGATCAACACAGCCAAGCATAACAGCCATAGAGATTCTGTAAGCATAATACTGATCAGTGCTGAGGTCTTCCAGTACTTTGTTAGGAATAACTGGAAATTTTGAATTCCTTATTGGTTTAAATGAAATCACATCCCACTGAGATACACTTCCACCAAGTTTAACCCCTATCTTTCCTGAAAATGAGTCTGAGCTCTTCATTCTTCCATCCAGAGTAACAAAGACATGATGAAGGGGGAGCTCACTACAGTGTAGTAGGCAAATGCTCCACTGCAAAGGTCTACCAAGCAGTTCTTCTAGGCATCTGATAGCCCCACCATTTGAACCAGTCATTGTATTAGTCCCATTAGATCCTATCATGGCAAGTTTGGTTTGTAATTCAGTGTCTTTGAGGGCCTTGTATATATCTGTAGCAATAGTCGACCCCTTGCCATTACTTGGAGTCACATGTGAGAGGTAGAAATCACCTGAAATGGTATTCAGAAATTAGAGACAATTTTTTAGATATTTCAAGGTTTACATCTATTTTCCAATTTCTGTATCCAAAATTCATCTTAAGTATTTTGAGTAATATCTTTTACAAAATGCAAACTAAAGATCAAAATTTTAAATCTTACCAGGTTCTCCTACAATTACATAGTGCTCTTCTAGCTCAGTTCTTCTGTAATATTTGCTATTCACTTTGTGTCACCATTGTTGCATCTTTGTGACCATCCACATAAATAGCATCCACCAATTCAAACAATTTACCCTCCTCTTTTCTTATGGCTTTATGATATTTTTCACATTCTCTTTTCAGCTTGTTCCTGCAAAGTTCATAGTGCAAATTTACTCAATTTTAAAGACAGTTATTTAAGCAAGTTCCATAGGTTTTGACTAACAATATTTAAATTTCAACACTTGTTTGAAATGTATGCCTTTTCATGAAATACTTGATTTGAATCAGATACTAATGTACAAGATAATTGGACTGTTGCCTGTCAATTACATTCATCTTATCAGTAGTAGTGATAATTCCATAATCCTATGCAACTGCTGCTCCGGCTCTGTCACTTACTTGATACCTGGTAAAAAACATTTATATGAAGTTAATATTCTAACAAGATGTTCATTGGACAGCAGTGTCCAAGATTTGGACTCTCACCTCTTAGCAATGTTACATGAATTATAAATAATTTTTTCAAAGGTATTTGTCAACAGAGCAACAAGAGTGTTCAAAGCATACTCATATTTTAAACTATACAGTACAGGGAAACGCCGATTATTGCGGTTTTCGAGTTATTGCGGTTTACAATTTGATACCAAAAAAACGATTATTGCGCTAATAATTTGAGTTATTGTGGTATTTTTGCGCCAACCAAAAATTTACAAACGCTATGTATGTTCGTACGTACGTACGTATATACATGCTGAATTCAAGCAAGCTTCAGTATCGCTGCTGCATCCGTAGCGTGCATATTGTTTCGCTGCTTATTCTGTGTTATTTTATTGACAAGAATCTCCCCCTGATATAAAATGAGTTCTAAAAGAAATAGTGAAGCTACAACAGAAATAGATAATGGAAGTGTTCAAGAATTGCTCCAGTCTCATGATAATGACCTTAATGATGAAGACCTTATTAATCTAGAACAAGAGCGGGCGTACGATGTTCAGGATGGTGATGCTGAAGAAAATTAAATTGAAATGGCAACAAAAGAATTCACGCTAAAAGAACTTGATGAAATGTTTCATGATTGTGAATCTCTCAAACAGAAAATAATGGATGGAGATCCTAATGTCGAGCGTGCAATGAAGGTGCGCCGAGAAGTAGAAAATTCAATTCGCTGTTATAGAGTAATGTACCAAGAGAAGAAGAAGAAAAATTTGAAGCAAACAAATTTCCTAAAATATTTTGCCAAAAAATAAAACATTTCAGGCATTTTTTGTGCACATGCTGGTGCACTGCAATAAACTTTTAAAACTAAAAACTGCGTTTCATTTATTACCTTTATTTAAATATGTACATGAATAAATACCTGATGTTTTTAAAAAATCGATAATTAAAGTTTTAGTTATCATTTTGGAAATTTTGGCAACAATAACCTATTTCCCATAGGTTATGGTTCCTGATTATTGCAGTTTCGCTTATTGAGGTTTTTTCCTGGCAGCATTAACCGCAATAATCGGGGTTTCCCTGTATATCTGTCACACTGCCAAGCGAGGTTTGGTAACTCTTCCTATTTTGTTCTGTCCTGGATTCCTGTTGTTCACTGACATGAGCTGTTTCATCATGTGATTCCAGGCTGCCCTGACTTGAGAGACTGTAGAGGTCACTGTCATGTATTGCTGCTGAGCTTGATGGGACAACTTGAAAAACTTCTGAGCTCTTCCCTGGGGATAATAAAATACAGTACAATATGATTATGATACAAAATAGTTTACCAAAGATGCAAAAATAAAATTTTATAATTTGTAGCACAATCATTTCAAGAAACTCAGATTTTTGGTGGTCAATAATCAAAAGTTTTTTAATTTATATAGATCAAACTCACTGATTCTTTTCTTTTGCTTGCTCCTGCTGTACTCCTCTCCTTTTGTATCTGATGTCTGCCGATGTATGGCATTCCTTAAAACCAACGCATCATCCTATTCTAGCTGTTTTCTGGTCTTCATAGACAGCATAGTCTTCTTCTGTCATTTTGAGTTGATACAAATGTTCCAAATCTCTTCTCTGATTTGAGTCCTCGCAAAAGATGTCAAACAACTTGGAAGTTTTTTCAATGAAGGAAGAAAGATCACTCCAGAACCTGTCACCATGTTTCTTTTTTGGATATCTATCAAACCTACAAAATTACCAAAACTTTAATGTTGTGAATACAAATTTCAATTATAAACTGTAAGTTAAGTTCTAATCAAAACAGAATTTATTACCGATCATTCTTATGATTTGCAAATCACTGAATCACATGATTTTTTTAATAAAACTACTGTCACAAACAAATAAACGTAACTACAAAATTTACAAAAGTATGACATATTTTAAATCTTTTTATAAGGGACTGAAAATTTGAGTCTTGTCTCGAAAATTCTTTGACTAGATAAGGGGTCACCAACCTTTTTTTTGTTCACTGCCCACTTTTATGATTTTTTGAAAATTAAAAAAGCTTATCACCCACCTTAGATCAAAAAGAATAAATAAACATAATCGATAAAATAAATAATGAAATAAATGTTTAATTACGTTTAATGTGAGCCCACTAGTGGGTGCTACTGCCGAGGCTGGTGACCCCTGGACTAGATCCTGAATGTTGCTGGTGATACTGGGGCGTGAAATTGGATAGACATTGCACCAAATCCAGTGTTCAATCAAACTTGGTGCAACTGTATCAGCTGCTTGTCTGGTTGTCCAGTTCTCTTCCGCCATTATACATTGGATGACATCTTTACCAAGTGGAAGATTTCCATTGGGGAATAAGTCTGTGCTTGAAAATCTGTGACCTCCATCAAGAATTTTAACTGTCACTGCATCTTTACATCGTACTGTGCAGTATTTTTTGGCAATAAGATTATCAAAATACATGTATTTATCAATTCTATAAATTTAACCAGAAAATAAAATAAAATATTTCAAATAAAAAACAAAATATTTGGAGAAAAAGGGCCAAAAAATTGCATTTTTTGAGCAAAAATGACGAAATATGGATTTTTTGATGCATTATTAAGCCTGCAGCCCTCTGCAAATGTTTTCATATGCTTCAGAGGTTAAAAATACATCATAAACAGTTTTTTAAATTCTCCTTCTATCATGTCCAGAACCTGAGATAGGTCACTGGGTTAAAATTTTGGTTGCATGCACATATGATTTGTATAAATTGGCAGACCTCTAGCAGTCATAGTTTTGTATGCAACCACCCAAAATCAGTTTTAAAGTTTAATCCTGGTCAAAAGACAACTATCTAGACCCCCCTCAATTTTGATCCTGGCACTTTTGATTTTTTCACTCCACCTTTGTAGGTACTGCTGGATAGAATGTCGCCATATTTATTTTTGACAAGGGATGTGATATAAATCCTCAAAAACTCTGCAGGAATGTAACTGTGAGCAAGTATGGCTGAGAACAGTAATGAGATATGAAGACTGATCACATCATTAGCATACTTTAAATGTTCACTGAACAGGTCATCTATCCATACTGAGGCACCTGTTTTTAGCTCTTTAATCAGACTCTTAATTTTAGGCACTGAAGTCCCCATATTTTCGCTTTTCCCTCCTAATATTGTTCATTGCAGCCTACATTAAGATTAACTCTCTCCGTGCTGTTAAGGATGTCTGAGTACTTCATTCTCCATAACTTAGCTGTTTCTATCTCCCAAGACACTCCATCAATTGTTGATATGTATGGTATTCTTAGCACCCATTTTTTCTTGACCAATTTCCAGAATTTGCTACTATTAGTATTTAAATTAGCTTCACAGGCTTTCAAAGCATGAATGGAGTCTTAGTTAGTTCTTATAGTTTCCTGGAATGATCAGATATACATTTCTTGGTTACTATTTATTATATAGAGCAATAATATTTGATGTACACACCTTTGAGGTCCCCTTTTTATGCTCAGTGACACTTCCCTCAAGTATGGCTACAACAATATTCAGATCTGACACTGCATTGGTTGAAAATGAGTGAAATTGTGGCATTTATGCTTGAAAGAAGTGTCTGGTGGTCAATGTCATTGACTGACCATAGAGCTGAGTTTTCAATGGTATCTGGTATGTGCATTAAATATTATATAAATAAAATGGATAAATAAAAGTCACAAGACTACTACTGTATATCTATAAATTATCATGCATTTAACCTTCAATGCACCCAGTTCCCTGAGTACACACACACACACACACACACACACACACACACACACACACACACACACACACACTGTACGCATCTCCACATAAGTGATGTACCAACCTTTTTAAATCCATATACAGGGTGTACATAAAGTCAGGATCTATTTTTGTGAAGCACTTGGAAATTATATGGAATTCAATCATAAAATGATAAAGTGGTAACATTTATTAAATAATTAAGAGTAGAATTCGACGTGACGCCCATCAGTATCCCTGCACAGCTCAAATCATTCCGCAGCATTTCTAAACACATTCTGGAGCATTTGCTGGGTTATGTTACCTGCAGCAGTTCGTATATGTGTACGTAAGTTTTCAAGACTCGTAATCTTCATCTGATAGATGTGCGATTTGATAAAGCCCCATGCAAAGAAATCTAAAGGGGTTAAATCTGGTGATCTTGCTGGCCAAGGTCTGTTGCTTCTGCGTCTGGTCCAGCGATTTGGAAAACGTCCATTTAGATAATCCTGAACAATTTTGGCATAGTGACAAGGAGCACCATCATGTTGATAGACAATGGTACTAACAATCCTATCCTCATCATCTATCAACATGGTGCTCCTTGTCACTATGCCAAAATTGTTCAGGATTATCTAAATGGACGTTTTCCAAATCGCTGGATCAAACGCGGAAGCAACAGACCTTGGCCAGCGAGATCACCAGATTTAACCCCTTTAGATTTCTTTGCATGGGGCTTTATCAAATCGCACATCTATCAGACGAAGATTACGAGTCTTGAAAACTTACGTACACGTATACGAACTGCTGCAGATAACATAACCCCCGCAAATGCTCCAGAATGTGTTTAGAAATGCTGCAGAACGATTTGAGCTGTGCAGGGATACTGATGGGCGTCACGTCGAATCCTACTCTTAATTATTTAATAAATGTTACCACTTTATCATTTTATGATTGAATTCCATATAATTTCCAAGTGCTTCACAAAAATAGATCCTGACTTTATGTACACCCTGTATATCAAATATAAATTAACTAAACTTCATTTAATCAAACCTAACCTAACCTAACCCTTAGTGCCATCAAACTGAGAAGGGTATGATAAGGCTTTGAGGTGCAATTGAGGGCTCAAAGGGAGGTTTCTGTTAAGTCATTAAATAGTGAGGTACTCGCTAATCTACCCAAACCTAACCTGATCAGGATCAACATTTTTTTTTTCTGGCAATAAAAATGTTCCTAGATTTTTTAAGTAAATTTTTTAATATTCTGAGGTACTGTATGAAGAGTTTTTGCTTAAAAGAAAATTACCTCTCTACATCTATGAATTATCATACAAATGACTGTACTTATGCCCAGTTGCCTATGCATGCATGCATGTACACATGCATACACCTGTATAGTTTTCACTGTCATTAATTGTAATCACAGTGTCAACCAAATGACTTAATAATAATTTATAATATTAACAAACCTGGAAGAATTGGAACTGATAGCTGTCAGAACTGGAATTCTCAGGGGCTATATAAAAGCTATGTAGATCCCATTGCAAGAGGCTAAGTTCATAGTGTGCATTTCCACCAGCTTTGTATCACACGAGTCCATACAAGTGCATTTACTTATATACACCCTCAGGATTGACTTTATAATGTACCAGTTAGACATTTCCCTCTGGAGTGCCTTAGTCCCTCTGACATCTGCATGTAGAACTATTTCTATTTGATGAACCCTGATTTTTTTTTTATGCAGGAAAGAGCAGCCAAGGGTGACCATCTGCATCCCCTTTTCCCACCTCATAGAAGGAGGAGGTGAAATCAAGGTCCATAGTTTTTGAGATGTCTGGACACAATGCATTTGAAAGATTGGAGGTCATAGACACAGGGAAAGATGGGCTGAGGAAGGTTGTTCCAGAGTTGACTGGTTGAGATGAGAGATTGAGAATATTGATTAACCCTTGCATTAGAGAGATGGACAAAAAGGGAATGAAAATGTGTTGAAAGTCTAGTACTGCAAGCTCTCCTTAAAGGAAGAGGCATGCAGTTAGAGAGTTCAGAATAGTAGTGTTGGTTATAATAGTGATAGTAAAAAGAGATGAGGCAAGATTGCAGTGAAGGGAGAGATTGAAGATAGTCAGTGGTGGGGAATTGATGAGATGAAAAGCTTTTGATTCCATCTGGTCAAGTAGAGCCGCGTCGGTTGAGCCACCCTGTAGAGGAGTCTGTTTTTCCATTATGATTTGGTTGTTTATTTTATGATTTCTTTAATAACTGTCTGTTTGATTTACTATTATTATTTAATTTTTTTCTGTTTGATTTCAGAAGTTGTCTCTTAAAACAAAGATTAAAAATCAATATTATCATTAGTGTTAGCTATTAATAGAGGTATATTATTTACCTCTCACAGGATGCTGACATGGGTACTCTTTTGAGAGAGGTTTATAATCCTTATTAAATATAAGAAACCTTGAAGGCTTCTAGTGAAGAAGTCCTTCAAAAACACCTTTCAGGGTAAGCTCAGTTGTTATAGTTAGTTATCATTCAATCTTTTGTTCTGAATATTGCAATTATTGTCACTTATCTCCTCTCCCTTCCTCACCTCTCTCTTAATGTACCTTCCATTTTGGGGCTCATTAATTTGGTTGTTGGTTGTTTTGTTTCGTGTGGTTTTCACACCTTGCATTAATAACTGACTTACCAATCATCCATCTTCGCAACAGACGGATATTTAGTGCCAGTCCATTCAAAGGAACACTTGATTGGTTTTCATTTCTTATTGGGACAACTAAATTTGAGGTGACCACTTTTGGTTTATGTAAACTTTTTTATTTTTGTTATAAAACAGACTTTAGTCTAAAAAATATTGAACCTATAAAACTATTTATTAACTGGTGTACTAAAAAATTTAAATAGGCCCAAATATTTTTTATTTATATACAGTACAGTACTTTGTAATAGTAATAAGATTATAATACAAGATTTAGGTGCTAAAGCACACTAGTGTTTCATTTCCCTGAGTTATCCATTGGTCCTTTGTCTGAGTGCTTGCTTCTTCGGGTAATTTTCATTGTGAAGCATAACAAGTTTCAAAGCTCACCCCAACAACCCCACACATGAGAAGCATACTCTCTGCAGGGGTGTACAAGACCCCCCTGTATAGAGATAGTAACTGAGTGGGGATGAGTTAACTGCAGAGCCAGTACAGCACACCTAACCTCTTAGAAGCTGTTTTGGAAAGATAATATACTGTATGTGATTTTACCACAAAATATCACGAGAAAAGGAAACACCAAGAATGTTCAGGATTGAGTTGTGTATTGTGGAATATTGTGATAAATAAACAGATGAAGGAATTCACTTTTTGAGGCATTGAAAACCACAAGGTTTTCTCTGCCCCACAATCAGAGGTCAGGTGCACCATAGACATCTCGTTCAAAAAATGGAGTGACTGTTGAGAGAGATGCTTTGTGAAGTGGGTGGAGAAGTGAAGAGTAGATAAGACAGGAAATGCACCCTCAAAGGTCATTGATAAATAAAAGTAAGAGTGGGTGACAGGATAGATCCCTGAGGAACACCACTATTAATAACTTAGAAGAACAGTGGCCATCTACAACCAAAGCTATAAATCAGCCAGAAAGGAAATATGAGATGAAGGCACAGATGGAAGGATAGAAACTGAAGTAGAGCAGTTTGGAAATTAAAGATTTGTGTCAGACACTATGAAAAGCTTTTGATATGTCTAGTGCAATAACAAAGGTTTCACCAACATCTTGAAAGGAAGATGATTGAGTCAGAGAGAAGATTGGCAGTAGAGTGTCCCTTCCAGAACCCATACTGACAATCTGAAAGAAGATTGTCAGTAGAAAGGCATTTAAGAACCTCCCTATTAAGGATGATTTCAAAAACTTTAGAAAATCAAGAAGTCAAATCAGTTGGATGATAGTTGCTGGGCTAATAATGGTCACCCTTCTTTGGGACTGGCTGAATGAAAATGACCTTCCAACAGGAAGCAAAAGTACCAGATGAAAGACAAAGATTAAAGAGTTTGACTTGGCAGGGTGTCAGCACAGAAGCACAGTTCTTGAGAACAACAGGAGAGACTCCATCAGAACCATATGCCTTCCAAGAATTGAGTCCAGATAGTGCAGAAAAACATGTTTGGAAGAAATTCTAATTTTAGATACAATTAAAGTCAGAGGGAGGAGTTGATGGATGAACAGCACTGGAATCATCCCGAGTTGAGTTCAAGAGAGAAGTTTGAGTAAAGAGTTCAGCTTTATCAAGAGAAGAGACAGCAGGTGAGCCATGAGTAGGAGAGTATAGAAGAGGGATTGATGTCAGCCATCTTAGACACTTGAGTTTTCAGTGAGGAGGATGTGAGGTTTGGAGGAGGAGGTGGTGGTGTTCAACAGACTTGAAATTTGAGGAAGGCCACAAATGTTTATGAAGAGTGAATCAGACAGTGGTTCAAGACATCTTGACTGTGTGGTAGCAGAACAAGCCCTGCTGCCCAGGTCTGTATTCCTTATACTGGTAGTGGGTGAGCCAGAAGTGACAATATTTACATCCCCTTTCCCAGGGGAAGGATCTTGAAAATTATGTCCTCTTATTTTTAATTTTGAAAAGGTGTGTTGTGTGTAAGGTGCACGTATGTGTAGTGAGGAATAGAGGGAGAAGTGTGTGTGTGTGTCAGAGAAAGCATGGATTGCTCACAGAATAGGTGAGGCATGGAAAAACCGCTAAGGAGGATAGTGAAAGGAGAAATGGGAGTTCCAGCACTCAGTGTCTCCTACCTAATTTGTATTTAGTAAAGTGGTTAGTGAAACTGATGGTAAAGTTTTCTACTTATGAAATGTGGTTTTAAAAAACCACACACAAACACACACACACACACACACACACACACACACTCTCTCTCTCTCTCTCTCTCTCTCTCTCTCTCTCTCTCTCTCTTTTTTTTTATAGTTAGGTGTTGGCCCACTATTCCAGCAGAAATATTCACAAAAATTAAAGGAAAACAAATGTTTTTATTTTAACTTCAAAAAAGTAGTATGGCGAGTTTTGGGACTTGGTTGCTTAAATACTTTTTAATGATACATACATTCAAAAGCAAGTTCTGTAAAGGTCATTTTGTGATGTAGTAAAGCAGTAATTGGAACACACGCAAAAGGAAAGCTGTTTTACATCATTCACATATCATTGATGGCAGGAGTAATTTGATAAGTTTTCTGTAATTTTCTTATTATTCTCTCTCAGCTCAAAAAATGTAGATGCCTCATTTGTAATTTGTAGTCCTGTTAATTTTGGTTACAGTACACCTCTTGTTAAATTAGTCTAAATGTATGGATTTTTAATTTTCTTTAATTGTGTATGACCAGGAACCATTGTTAACTTTTTCCAGAAAGGGGTCCGGAGTCTACGCAATTGGTGGTGTGATGAGAGTGCTCACCTTTTTGGACATCCTGTGGAATCTCCTTTAAGACAACTTGTTGTTGATGCCCTTGAGAAACAAAGTTGGACATCACGCTCAGAAGAGGAAGACATTCTCTTTCTTTTGTTGCGACTCTGCATGGATACGCAACTGCACTTTGGCTTCAGCTGCATTAATGAGTTAGTAATTGTCTGTCTTTAACCTTTAAAAATAGGTAGTTTAAAAATTAGGCTAACATTGAAATTCAGCAAAAACACACACACCACACACACACACACACACACACACACACACACACAAATTCATTAATGTGTGAAAAAAATTTGTTTATTTAATTCTCTAAGAAAATTAAAAATTCGTCAAAAAGGTGATGGGTATACTCATAAACAGACTAAAATCATCCCTAACTTGTATAAAATTTAAGGCTGTACAGTGTACAGTCTCGTACTAAAGTACGTACGGTACAGTATGTATATGTATGTAGTATGCTAACCTAAAGAACAACAGTGTCATTACTTTTGGGATCCTTGTCTTTCTCTTGATCATTGAAAATAATGTCTATATCATAGCCACTGTCCACCATTCTTATTTCAACTTCTGGTTCTTTACCTTTTAAATAAACACTGTATGTTTTAAAGATGAGACTGGTTAATTTTAACCAACTTCCCGCATTGAGACAACTTTAATTTACAATCCATATTTAGTACGTTTGTTCTTCATCTTTAATAATGCATTCTCCTCTGGGCATGTCTGTTTGTTTAAGTTGTACACTTCGTGGCATATCTTATCATTTATTTTATTTATAATTCTATTTGTTATGAGTTTATGTATGTATTGTGTGGCAATTTTAATTTGTACTTTCTACAATGCAATTTCATGAAATCGTAGCTTACTTGGACACCCCATTGGCACCATGTATTATAGTATTTGATACGTACAAATTTATCATACACATGTCCTTCGTACGTATTGAGGGATTGCTGTATATAGGGTGTCGCGACAAAATGTCATAACTTCGGGAGCTTATAGCTGAGGTCATTCCCAATCAAAAACTTCATACGAACCTAGGTCCGATTCTTAATGGTTATGGATGTTTGAATGTTCAAAAATAAGAATAACTGAACAAATAACTGCTAAAGTTTTTATTCATGAACTTAAATAGCTGTTCAAAATGACGACCCTCGGCCTCAATACACATCATGGCTCATCTGTGAATCATGCGTGTAGCTCGCATTAGTTCATTACAATTGTGCTTTATGAGGGCTGCAACATCCAAAGTGCGATGGAGCAATGTATTTTGTGTTTCCACCTTTCTCTGGTACACCAGCTCTTTCATGCACCCCCACGGATAAAAATCTAGAGGGGTTAGGTCCGGATACATGGGTGGCCAATTTTGCGCACCACATGACTGATCCATTGACCAGGGAAGTGATCATTGAGATGCGTTCTCATTGCTCAGCTAAAATGGGGAGGAGCTCCATCTTGTTTGAAGTACAATTGTGTTGCCAAAGGTACATCTTTGAACAGTGGTGGCAGTTTGTCTTGCAGAAATCATAGATAAATGTCACCTGTAAGACCACCTTCAAAGATAAATGGACCAATCAGCTGACCATAGAGAATACCACACCACACATTAACATTGAGCTGATGTTGAAAATTACTTTCCACAATGGCATGAGGATTCATTTCTGACCACAAATGTGAATTGCGAGTGTTATTGACACCATTGCAGGTAAATTGAGCCTCATCACAGAACAAGATGTATCGATGCAATTGTCAATCAGCATTGAGCCAATTACAAAATTCCAGCCATTGGGCATGATCCCCAGGTTGGAGGTGCTGAATGTGCTGTTTGTGGTATGGATACATGCCTTCTTCATGTAACATTCTACAGTCTACACACACTCATTTGAGGAACTCTAAGATGTGTGGAAATCCTTTGCATACTAACATGAGGACTCTGCTGTACCATCTGAATAATGTTTTCTTGTTCAGCCACATCTTGTACCAAATGCTCAGATAGAACAGTAATGCTAAGAAATGAACTGCTCTCTTGCAATCTCCAGAAAATGTTGAGCACTAAAAACTTGTTGATCCGGAATTCTTTGATTTGGAAAATGTTGCTGGTATTCAGTGATAGTAGCAGTAGTATTAATTGCATGCTGTGAAACACACCACTACTATAGTACTGCATAGTTTCATTCAATAAGTAGCTGTCAGTTTAGTTCAAGGTCATGCATGCGCATGCTTGAAATTCAAACATCCATAGCTCTATGACCATTAAGAATTTGACCTATGTTCATATGGAGTTTTTGACTGGGAATGACCTCAGCTATAAGCTCCTGAAGGTATGACATTTCATCATGACTTACCCTGTATGTATATATATATCTTACACACAGACAATGCATGGAACAAGGAACTCTTCTGGGAAAGTTAAATCTACTATAATCCAAATAAGTAATGGTATATATATATGAAAATTATTTCACGAAAGTGATACGTGAAAAATATTTATGATGAATAAAACCACGAAGGGAAAAAGAAACACAAAGTGGTGCTCAAGCGCTTTCGTCTAATGACATCCTCAGGAACACTGGAGTGAAAGGAGAGTTCAAGGCAATATATAGGTTACAAAAATAAACATATATATATATATATATATATATATATATATATATATATACATATAGTAAGTACAGAAAAAATTGTGGGAGGAGCAAACACATTTGTATGGGGAAAAAAAAAAAAAAAATTTTTTTAGCACTTTCCCAAAATTCAACATAAATTCAAATGGCTTGTTTCAAGCCAATTTTTATAGTTTATTATCTGAATGGTAAACACGTCACAAATAAAGAAATAAAAATAAATATAATATAAATTGGAAAAAATTACAAAATAATGCCTTAGTGATATATACATCACAGCCTAAATAACCATAAAGAAATAAACCAACAGATAAAAAAACCAAAAATTGTAAGTGGAGTCTACAAATTCAAGCTCAAAAGGAAAGTTTACAATCAATTTAATAGATGATGCCAAAATGATATATGTCACAAAGAAATAAAGAAATAAACCAAAAAAAATAAATTGAAAATTAAATTGTAAGAGAGGCACCAAAGGTTTTTTAGTTATTGCCTGAATCATATACTATGGTCACAAACGAATAAAAAAAGTACAAGTAAATATAAATTGGAAAACAAAATGATGCCTAGATGATATATAAAGAACTATAAAAATATATACAACATATATAAGGTATATATACGAAATATAAATGCAATATATGAGGAATATATATATATGCATAAGGGAAAAAATTACCAAAGGTTTTTATATTGTCTGAAAAAACGGTAGGTCACAAGAGAATAAAGAAATAAAAATAAATATAAATTGGAAAAATTATAAATAATAGAACTACACATGTACACCCGCATAACCAAATATATATACATATACATACATATATACATACATACATACATACATATATACATACATATACATATATATATATATATTTTTTTTTTTTTTTTTTAGTTCAGGAAGAACCGATTCGCCTCTATTTAAAGGGCATATCTCAGCGGAAAAACAAAGAAAAAGTGAGAGGAAAGACAGAGGAAAAAGAAAGGGTGGAGGGGACAGTCGAAGTGGAAAAAGACCAAGGATGACAAGGACTGCAGGGTCGAGCCCCATCATCCTTGGGTGCTAGGGCCGGGAGGGCGCACGTGAAACCTCCAGGAACAAGCACGTACAAACGAGCACAAAGAGCACTCAAGAGCACGAGCTTAGAACCCCCTTGCGGGGATATATATATATATATATATATATATATATATATATATATATATATATATATACATGCATACACATACATACACATACATACACATACATACATATACACATATATAAGAAATACGCATACAACAATAAATTGAAAAATAAAATTGTAAGAGAAACACAGATTTATAAGGAAAAAGAGACAAAAACAAATTTTTACCACAGGTTTAGCAACCTGCCCTTTTTGTTCAAATCCATTCTGAAGGAATTCAGAGCAATGGGATCGAGTTGAAACAGACCTTTACTCATGTTAAAGTTATTTGTAAGTTGAATTATAGCCAACTCAAGAATATTTCTATTAACAATGTTGCGAGAGTGAAACAAAACTGAAGCATTATTCCAATCAATACAATGGGATAACTCTGACAAATGGACAAAAAGGGCACTGGACAACTGTCCCATTCTAATGGAATATTGATGCTGTTTTACACGCGTTTGCAAATCCTTTCCCGTCTGACCTATCTAAAAGGAATCACATTGCTTACACCCAATTTTATAGATAATGCCTGAATTATTGGTAGGGCTATTTTTTACTATGATATTTTTCACAATATTGTTATATGAAAAAACTATACTGATATCCAAAAGTTTAAGTACATTAGCAATGCCTAAGAAGCCCGGGAAAAATGGAAGTACTAAAATATTCTTTGACAAGGTGCGAGTGTTATTATTCACATGATAGAAGGTGCGTTTAGCCTTATTAAGACAAGATTCCATGAACGCAGATGGGTAACACAGCTCACTTCCAATACCGTTGATATTTTCCAATTTGGCATCGATGTATTCCAGACTGGTGATCCTAAGAGCGTGGAGAAACATTGAGGAAAATATGGCCTTCTTAATAGGGGTGTCATGTCCAGAGTAAAAGTGTACATAGGACAAATTTTTTTTTTTTTCCGATAGATACTAAACTTAAAACCTGGGCTATCCCTATGTACACGCACATCCAAAAATGGGATTGAGTTGTCTTGTTCCACTTCTAAAGTAAACTTAATGGAGGGGACTTGGTCATTTAACTGAAGGAGGAAGTCATCCAGGTCATGATTCATGGGCCAGATATACAAAATATCATCAACGTACTGCAACCATGGGATGCCAACCCCCAGGATTCACAGAATGTAAGTAATTTCAAAAAACTCCATATAAATATTGGAGAGAAGGGGCGACAAAGGGTTGCCCATAGCCATCCCAAAAACTTGTTGATAATGCTCACCATTGAAAGTGAATTTACAATCCTTGATACAAAGCTTAATAAGTTCTAAAACAGTGTGTGCAGGTAATGGCAGATCATAGTTATGTAATTCTCGGGTGAGAAAGTTGAGCATATCATCAATCGGCACTTTTGTAAACAATGAACAAACGTCAAAACTGATCAATCTATCATTGGTATTAATGCGAACATTATTCAATTTTTCAGTAAGATCCATGGAATTTTTTACGTGTGAATCAGAGTTAGTTCCAAGAATGGGGGACAAAACATTAACAAGCCATTTGGAGAGTTTATAGGTAATAGACCCCACTGAGCTAATAATAGGGCGCATAGGGTTGCCCGGTTTGTGGGTTTTAATAAGACCATAAAGGTAAGGCAGAGGTGAAGTGGACAAGAAAAGGGGAATTAAGTCCTTATGATCTTTGAGAATGGGTCTTTCCAGCTCAATTGGTACAGGGGTGGTCGGGTGACCATCTCCGATTTTCTTCAAATTTTCAGGGTTGATTCATACACCATTCAATAGCTTAAATCTAAAACTTTAGCTTCCTCAGTCAAAAACTTTTAATTTTATGGTCGCTTAAATGGCACCCACCTTCGACAAAAAATGCCCATGTTGGGCTTGATCGGCCAATGCCTTCATTTTGAGAGGCTTTGAAAAGTGTCTTCTAATAGGAGTAGAAGCTTCAAATTTGTCCTGCCAATACAACTTCTGGTGGGCTTTTCAATTTTGCAAGCAAAAAGGCTGTAGAACAAATAGTTTCTAAGTTACAAGGGCTTAAATCTGGCTCCATTTTGAAGCTTGCATCAATTCCTCCCACTTTTACGACTCTACCATTTTCAAAAGTTTTAGTTCTACATCAATCGCAGATGTTTTAATACTCGTAATAGTCTCTATGGGTTGTAAATTTATGAGTGAAATAAAAAAATAACCAAAAAAGGATTTATTTCTATTTTTAAAAATTTCCAAAAGTTGATATTTTCACAAAAATTGCAAAATTAACATCAACTTTGGGGCTTAATATAAAGGTGTCCGAAATTAGTCAGGGAGTTGATACTTCTAGTAAAGAAAGATACATATGTGTAAAAAAACATATATTAAGGAATAGATCTCAACTCAACTCCTTCATATAGTTTGTGATTCAAAGAAAAGTGCTTTTTGTGAAAAATCTCAAAATTTTTACAAAATTTGTAAGTTTTTAAATTTCTATTTATGACATTGAATTGTAATTTTACTTCCATTTTATTACTTATTAAGTTGATTTACAATTGTAATAGTATGTAAATAAGTCTAAAACATACAAGAAATTTAATATGTCTGTCAAAACAACCAGCAACCTGAAGGGCTCTGGGTAGCTCATTTCGCTTTGTATATTCTTATAAATGTAAAACATGATGGTTAATCATTAATGTCCAGGCCTATTTTATAGATCATGATCTTTTAATTTCAGAAAACTTAACTAGAGCAATTAACTTAATTTTACTGCCTGTAATAATAGCTTATTCTAATCAAGAATCAAAGTGCAGCTTTGGTATGTACTTGGATGATCCATGTCATGAACACAGACTCACCAGGAAGGTGAGTATGTATACCTTACATGAGCTGACAGATGAAACAAGGAAACTGCTATTGTGGAGAACAAAAGCAACTGTAATCAACCCAAATAGTGCTACTGTATGCTACCACCATAAAAAAATGTTTGGAATGCATTACCAACAAATGCAATGTAGCTGCCAAGATCCATGGAGAAATCATCGAAAGAAGATAACAAGTTAGTAAATATAGGTACTAATATATTTATATTTCATAAAGAAGTTTATATTGTAAATTGTAACCTAAATTAGCTATTTAATTTTAATAGGGTAGGCTATATACTGTGCTACTGAATGCATATGTTTTGAATATTTTATACGAATAGCCTATAACCAAATGTTGAGGTTTTAAAATTATTTTCCAATGTGTTTAGAGTTTACGGGTCATTCTCTGTCAGATCAACCAAAAAAAATTGAAATTAACACCCTCATCTCTCATATTTTGCTGAAATTTGGTTTATAGGGAGGTTGTGAGCCCTGAATCCATTTCTGAAATTATAAGGTCAATCCGACCAACGGTTCAAGAGATATGACCTCGGGCAATTTGAGGTCACTCGCGAGGTTACTAACATTTGGCGAGCCATAACTTGGGTAATAATTGTCATAATTATATAAAAGTATATATATTTAGAATCAGAAAACGACAAGGAATCCAAATATGCAAGTTTTAGAACTCTAGGTTGAAAAATAAAAAAGTTACACTGTAACCAAAATTTGAGGTCACGATTTGACCTCTGGGGTATCAAATGAGAATTTTTTTTTTAAATGTAAAAAATGAAGGCATAGGCATTGGCTATTAGAATCAGCAAAAAAAAGTTTGTTTGTTAGTATTTTTCATGTAACTAACATATAAGTGAACACCATATTCATAAGTTGTGCGTCAATTCTACCTATTTTTTCACACTTAAGCTCATAATTTGACCTATAGAAATTAAAATTACATTTTTTATAGATATAAAAAACAAAGTCAGAGTTCTTGACTAATAGAAACAATCATAAAAAGTTTGTTTATGTTGGTACTTTTCATGTAACTAACTTATAAGTGAACACCATATTTATAAATTGCTTGTCATTTCAAGGAATTTTTATATCTTAGCTATCAATTTGACCTCAAGCTCCAAGAATTTAATAAAAATTGTATTTCACTGCTAATCTACACTGGCAATAATAGTTATAATAGTGAAAGGGGAAGACTAAGCTCACATGTAGCCTAAACAAACCTGTTGAAACATGTTGCTACTTGTCTAAGTGCAGAATCAACACAGATAGTTGCAAAATTCCTTGTCTACAGGTTAGTACAGTTCCAGCCAGCACTGTGGGTGGCTGGTGGGTATGGTGTTTTAATGAGCCTCAGAGACTATCAAGGCCTAAAATATTAAGTGTGTATAGCTATATATTTTCTAAAAAATATATATTACCTAATTGTAAATCCTATATCTTTACAGATCAAAATACAATGGTTCGGCACTTGAAATACTGCCAGGACCCTATTCAAAAACACAAGAAACGCATAACAATCAATCTTAGAAAAGTGACTGATGTACTTGTTGAAAAATGTGCTGGAAGAGTGAAAAAAGACTCATTGTTGTGTGTGAACTGCTGGACACTGATAATGAAAAACCCCACTATACTTAGTACCACTGAAAACAACGAGTCTGAGCAGGATTCAAATGAATCATCTACTATCAGTGGCTTGAGTAACATCTCTTCAATTCAAGATCTGGACAATGACAGTGATTGCTTGATAAAGGAAAATCCTTCAACTTCAGTTGAACCAGTTCTAGCATTTCTGGACCAAACACCAGTTAAAAAAAGTAAGTAATAAATTAATATAATAACTTATACTTTACTACAAGGTCTGTTTGATCTACTATATAGCCAATTATATAGCATTTAAGGTACTATAATTAATATTTAATTACTAATATTCAGGTGTGTGAAACCTTTTTTTCTGTTCTTTTCAGAAGGGCTGTCATTAAGCCAGAAAAAGCGCAAGGCTCGTGGTAAGCTATCATCTGCTCAGAAACACCTGAAGGAGAGGCTAGAACTCAGTTATGGTGTTCAAATTACCGAGGAGGTAAGTGATACTTCAAAACCTGAAACTAAATCTGAAAAACATCTAGACAAATTAATGAATGAATTGAAACAGTCATTCCTGGAGAGCAAATGTCACCATCACAAACTACAAATATTGACACTCTCACCATACACAATTGAAAAAACAGCTAGTTTCTTTCAAACTACAACATACATGGTGAAAAGAAGCCGTTCACTTAAATCAGAACATGGAATCCTTCCGAAGATTCCACTAATGAGCAAAGGAAAAGTGATATCTGAAGAACACAAAGATATAGTTAGAAGATTCTATGAGTCAGAAGAGGTTAGTCGTATGTGTCCTGGCCAAAAGGATTGCGTGAAAGTTATCAGTGCTGAAGGTGCAATGAAGGTGCAAAAACGATTGGTCCTCGGGAATTTAAGAGAGATGTTTGAACTATATAAAAATGATGAAAAGAATCCCAAAATAGGATTTTCCACATTTGCAAAATTACGGCCATCATATTGTGTGCTTGCCGGTAGTGGTGGGACTCATTCTGTCTGTGTCTGCACATACCATCAAAATCCAAAATTGCAGCTGGCTGCATTGGGAGAAAGAGGTCTTTCATACAAGGATCTTATGGATTACAGTGTCTGCAGTACAGAAAGAGAGACTTGCATGATGCAACTTTGCAATGATTGCCCAAGAGAAGAGGGTGTCCTGGATTTTCTTGAGTTACTTGACAGTGTGAAATCAGCTCCAAATGAAATATCTTACAAGCAATGGGTGACTGTTGACCGTTGTACAATGGTTGATAAGGTGGAGCCACTTCATGAATACTTATCATCCCTAAGCATGAAAATATCCCGCATGGTTCGTCATCACTTTGTTGCTCAGCAACAATCACAGTACTTCAAGCAGTTGAAAGAAACACTACCACCTCAAAGAGAAAGTACAAGCGAGGTAGTTATAGTAGGTGATTTCTCTGAGAATTATTCTTTCATTGTCCAGGATGCTGCCCAAGGGTTTCACTGGGACAATTCACAGTGTACAGTTCACCCTTTTGTCATCTATTATAGATCATCTGCAGACCAGGAACTTAGCCATTTTAGTGTCTGTTTCTTATCTGCATCACTAAAACACAACACTATAATGGTTTACTCATTCATATTGAAGCTTATGACATATGTTAAATTCAGATGCCCACAATTGAAGAAGGTGCACTATTTCTCAGATGGATGTGCTGGCCAATATAAGAACAGATACAACTTCACAAATCTCTGTTACCATGAAGAGGATTTTGGTCTGTCTTGTGAATGGCACTTCTTTGCTACATCCCATGGCAAAAATGCATGTGATGGGATTGGAGGAACAGTGAAAAGAGCTACTGCTCGTGCCAGTTTGCAGAGAACTACAGAGAGGCAAATTCTTACACCAGAACACATGTTTCAGTTTTGTGAAGAAAACTTGAGCAAGAAGATAAATTTTTTCTTTGTAACTACAGCTGATTTGAAAGATGCAGAAGAACGGTTGGAACATCGATTCAAGGATAGTAGGGCTATTCCTGGAACTCAGAAATATCATAGATTTGTTCCCCTAAACAAGGAAGAACTGATGGTGTATCCCATTTCAAGTGGCATTGGAGAAAAGAAAAGAATAAGGAAAAGTCATTTTACTAATGAACCTGCAATGCTTGGTAACCTAAAATGTGTCAAACCAGGAGAGTATGTTGGCTGCATTTATGACATGCAAGTTTGGTATGGAATTGTGGAGGAATATTGTGAAGAGTTTGATGATTTCACTGTGAACTTTCTACATCCCTCTGGGTCATCAGGATCAAGTGCATATTATTATCCATCAAACAAGGATTCATGTGCAGTGCCAGGACATCATATATTAACTGTAATGAGTTGTCCTACCCTAAGAGGAGGCAGCAGAATTCAATACATTTTTCCACAAAAAGAAATTGATGAGAGCATCGAGCATGCAAAAATTGTATTAGGCTAGCACATGAATCCTCTAAGTAGGTCTTCCCCTTTCACTATTATAACTATTATTGCCAGTGTAGATTAGCAGTGAAATACAATTTTACATTTTTTGCCTTTGTTTTTATATCTATAAAAAAATGTAATTTTAATTTCTATAGGTCAAATTATGAGCTTAAGTGTGAAAAAATAGGTAGAATTGACGCACAACTTATGAATATGGTGTTCACTTATATGTTAGTTACATGAAAAATACTAACATAAACAAACTTTTTTTTGCTGATTCTAATAGCCAATGCCTATGCCTTCATTTTTTACATTTAAAAAAAAATTCTCATTTGATACCCCAGAGGTCAAATCGTGACCTCAAATTTTGGTTACAGTGTAACTTTTTTATTTTTCAACCTAGAGTTCTAAAACTTGCATATTTGGATTCCTTGTCGTTTTCTGATTCTAAATATATATACTTTTATATAATTGTGACCATTATTACCCAAGTTATGGGTCGCCAAATGTTAGTGACCTCGCAAGTGACCTCAAATTTCCCGAGGTCATATCTCTTGAACCGTTGGTCGGATTGACCTTATAATTTCAGAAATGGATTCAGGGCCCACAAACTCCCTATAAACCAAATTTCAGCAAAATCTGAGAGATGAGGGTGTTAGGCACTGGTTGATCTGACAGAGAATGACCCTTACATTACCCTACTTTATTTGCAGAATCACTACAAATTATTGACAAAGACATAGCAACTAGATTGAATCTGATACCAGGACAGAAACTTTGCTCAACATGCTTCTCTAGAGCCAAGACGATTGAAGATGAAAAAGACTCAGGTAGTGATGAATATGTTCCAGAAGAAATAGTTAAGGAGACATTTGACGAAACGTTAGGTTCACTAGAATGCTCACCCATTAAGTATGTAAGAGCAAGAGATCGAAAGTTTTATGCGAAAAGGAAACTAAAGCAAATTGAAACATCAACAAAATCAAAGCTGTCAAAAGTACTTCCTATGAAGCCTAGAGAGTGAGGAAGAAAAGTGTTATCAGCATATGATAGAGGAACTGAAAGAAAAGTGTAAAACTAGTACCAGACAAGAAAAGATACAAATTCTAACACTCCTTCCAATTGGTAAAACCTGGTCCAGAGAAAGAATTATGAAAGAATTTGAAGTGTCAGCCAGAATGGTTAATGCTGTGAGGGCCTTAAAGAGAAAAGAAGGTATCCTTCCTATAATGAGAAATAAAAAGAGTAGCAAGGGTATAAGCGATGAAATAAAGGAAAGAGTGATAGAATTTTCCCAAAACAATGAATATACTAGAGAATGCCCTGGTAAAAAAGACTACAAATCAATAAAAACACCACAAGGGAAGGTTCACAAGCAGAAAATACTGTTGTTGACAAATATCAGAGAATTATATACGCTTTACAAAAATAAATATTCAAATGACAAAATCTCCAAATCAAAGTTTTTTGAACTGAGACCAAAATGGTGTATGGGTGTGGGGAGTAAAGGATCACACAATGTATGCATTTGTGAAATACACCAGAACTTTAAACTTTTATGTGAATCACTCCCCGTCAAAGTAGAATTAAGCAGGGCTGTGGAGTTGGCACATAAAAAAATGACTCCAACTCCTCAATTTTTTGTCTATCCGACTCCGACTCCGAAGGTATATTAATTCTAAATCTGCTATGATGATAATTACACAAGAGGCATTTCATCACCACCACGTGAAGCATCATCATCTGTGATCATTGTTACGGTAACTTTGTCTGTAGTAAAGAATCTTGTAAGTGGTGCTTGTCATTCAGTAGATTTCTGATCTTTTGTTAACTTTGAAGTAGTTGGAAGGTTTTTATTACTATCTTTCTCAATGACAACTTCTAAAATTTTGGGATGGAAACACTGCAAATGTCTCTTCAAATTTGATGCTCTGGTTGGTGCATTTTTATCAGAGCCAGTAAAACCACTGATTTTTGCTTCACATAATTTTTCATCATCATCATCATCATCTATCATACACTGACACACGAAATGTTTCCCATCTGTGGTTATTGTAAAATATTAAAAACTGCAGACTTTGTTGGAAGTGTCTTTGCCATTGTGAAAGGGGTTTTAGACTTGAAAGTTAAAAACTTATGAAATTTAGAAAGAACTTGAAATTAAATAGCATTAAAATAAAAAATAAAAATTATCTGAAAAGAAAAAATGAATTAATGGCATTAGTGTCTGAAATGGAAAACATTGTGTTTATTATTTAAGTGGTTTAACCACCATAGCTGCCAGTGATATCACACACAAAAACATATTTTATTAAAATTTATATTGAGGTCGGAGTCGGTACATTTTTACCGACTCCGACTCCAGCACCACCAAAATTGCTTCCGACTCCGACTCCGACTCCACAGCCCTGGAATTAAGAGAGTTACTAGGGAAAATAGTCTGCAACACTGAAACCAGAAACTGCATGATTAATAACTGCAAAACATGTCCTGGTTTAAATGAATTACGGGATTGGCTTCTTACCATTTTTTAAAACAATGATTATGACATGGATGATGAGGTTTCCTTTAAGCAGTGGTTTCATACAGACCATACCCAACTGGTCACAATGACAAAAAGTGTTTCGAATGTAGTAGAAGACATATGTGAAAGTGCAAAAAAGTTGAAAGTACACCATTTCATAGCAAAAGCCCAATCAAAATATTTGTCCGACTGTAAAGAAAACCTCAATGATTCTACAGCATTAGTGCTTGTTGACTTCTCTGAAAACTATAGTTTTATAATTCAGGATGCCGTACAAGGGCATCACTGGGACAATACCCAGGCTACCTTGCATCTGGTAGTCTGCTATCAAAAAGTTGATGGTGAACTAAAAGTTACAAATTTTTGTGTAATATCAGATTCACTTAAACACAACACAACTGCAGTTCATTCTTTTTTATGTGAAGCCTTGAAATTACTTAAGTCAGAATCCTAAACTAAAACATATTTGTTACTTTAGCGATGGCGCAGCAAGTCAATATAAAAACTATAAAAACATCATTAATTCAGTGTTACATGAAAAAGATTTCCAACTAACATGTGAATGGAACTTATTTGCCACCTCTCACGGAAAGAGCCCCTGTGGTGGTGGTGGTGGTGGCTCCGTCAAAAGGTTAGTTGCCCGGGCAAGTCTACAAGTAAAGGTCACATCACCAATCCAAAAGAGATGTTCGATTGGTGCAAATCTAATATTAATGGTATACAATTTCTGTACATTGATTCAGCTAAAATTGAGGAAAATGCTAATTTATTTGAGTTAGAAAAAAGGTATTCCTTAATTAAGACAATCCCAGGAACCCGTTCATATCACTGCTTTAGACCTTCATCAACAGGCATTAAACTGTACAAAATTTCTAGTGATGAAAATTCCTTTAACCCACAACTTTCCTTCCTCAATGCTACACAAGAAAATGTGGCTTACCAATATAAACCTGGTACATATGTGGCCTGTTTCTATGAAGTTGACTGGTTTGTTGGAAACATAGTTGAAGTGTGTGATACTGAGAAGGATCTATTAGTAAATTTCATGAAAAGAATCCTTTTAAATGGCCTGAACAAGAGGACATTTGCTGGATTCCATTCCAACATGTTTTGTGTTCAATTGAACCACCTACAGTTGCTGGGAAAATGGGGAGACAGTACAAGTTATCAAATGATTGTTTATCTAAAATTGAGGAGTATTTTAAAAAAAGCCTAAGTAACTACAGACCTGTATCAAGCTGAATAATAAATTGCCAATTTATGGCTGTGCGGCCATGGAGTGTTGAAGACAATCAGACTTAAAGCCTGAGTACAATAATAAATTCCTGAGTCAGTGTCTAAACATAAGAGTTATTAGCTATATATAAGTTTACATACGAATTTACATAAAACAACACATATTAAAAAAAGAATATGAACTTATAGCCAATAATTCACATGCTTAAAAACTCAGGAATTCATTATTGTACAGAGGCATGCAAGAAGTAAATAGACACCCTTAATTGTCTTAGATGTCTTCGTTTTGTTCGAAGATCTGTTGAGAACAACCCTCGTTTAAAAGCTTCAGAAGTGGCAGAAAAACTTCAGATGTGGCAAAAAAATCCAGTTAAATATTTTGAAAAAAATTCAACCGTATAGATCCTAATTTATAGTCCCATGTCGCCAGAGATGAGCGACAAGTCTCTGGCTTTTTGGCACAGCGTAATTTTTTCTGATGAGTCAAGATTTGCTCAGTTTTCAGACTGGACGCATATGGGTCTGGAGATCACCCAGCCAAGAGTTTGATATAAACAGGCTACAACCAACAGTCAAACATGGTGGTGTATCTGTTATGGTTTGGGGAGCTGTTTGGAACAGTGGGCGATCAGACTTGGTTGAGTGTGTTGGTAACATTAATTCAGAAAAATACATTTCTATCCTTGAAGAAGGACTTATGCCAATATTCTCAAGTGGTCAAATTGAAAAAGACAGCTGCCTGTTCATGGAAGATGGAGCCCCATGCCACACTGCAAAAAAGACGAAAGAATGGGAGGAGCGAAATGGTATCAAACGACTTCCTTGGCCGAGTCAGTCCCCTGACATGAACCCCATAGAACACGTGTGGGCAATACTAGACAAGACTTTACGTAAAAAGCCCAAAAAACCAGCAACACGATCAGAATTGTTGAATCTTTTACGCCAAACATGGTTAGAAATACCTCAAGCTACAATTTCAGAACTCATTAATTCTATGCCAAGGCGAGTTGCTGCTCTTAAAGCAGCTAAAGGAATGTCAACAAAGTATTAATAGCTAAACCTTAATTGTTCAAAAATTAAAATTTATTGGTACTCTAATTTTCATATAAAATTGTTACAGCAAAATCTGGGTTGTCTATTTACTTCTTACATGTCTCTGTATATAGTTAAGTACTGTACACTTGTATTAAGGGAAGTAATACAACAAAGCTACTTAAATTTAAGGTTTTGTACTGAAAATGGTGGTTACTGCTAGTTTATCTGTACTAACTGCATAATTTAAATTACTAGGAAGTGCTTAAAGAGCAGTAGAACACGGTTCTACATGATTTACTTAGGTACATCCAAGTATTGAGCCTACAAGCTGGTCCATCTGTTGTGTTAACTGCAAATGTAGTAATAATCTAGGTATATATTATGTCTTTTTTATGAGTAAAACCTATTTAGATAATTTAACACTTGTGAATTAACTTACCAAGTAATAAAATGGAAGTAAAATTACAATTCAATATTGTAAAAAGAAATTTAAACATTTCAAAATTTTGAAAAAATTCAGAATTTTTCACAAAAAGTACTTTTCTTTGAATCACCAAAACTATTTGAAGGAGTTGAGTTGAGATCTATTCCTTAATATATGTTTTTGTACATATATGTATCTTTCTTTGCTAGAAGTATCAACTCCCTGACTAATTTCGGACACCTTTATATTAAGCCCCAAAGTTGATGTTAATTTTGCAAATTTTGTGAAAATATCAACTTTTGGAAATTTTTAAAAATAAAAATAAATCCTTTTTTGGTTATTTTTTTATTTCACTCATAAATTTACAACCCATAGAGACTATTAGGAGTATTAAAACAGCTGTGATTGATGTAGAACTAAAACTTTTGAAAATGGTAGAGTCGTAAAAGTGGGAGGAATTGATGCAAGCTTCAAAATGGAGCCATGTTTAAGCCCTTGTAACTCAGAAACTATTTGTTCCACAGCCTTTTAACTTGCAGAATTGAAAAGCCCACCAGAAGTTGTATTGGCATGACAAATTTGAAGCTTCTACTCCTATTAGAAGACACTTTTCAAGGCCTCTCAAAATGAAGGTGTTGGCCGATCAAGCCCAACATGGGCATTTTTTGTCGAAGGTGGGGGCCATTTAAGCGACCATAAAATTAAAGGTTTTTGACTGAGGAAGCTAAAATTTTAGATTTAAGCTATTGAATGGTGTATGAATCAACCCTGAAAATTTGAAGAAAATCGGAGATGGTCACCCGACCAACTTTCTGAAATCTGTACCAGTTGAGCTGGAATGACTCAATGCGTTTCAAGCCACTATTGAATGATTTGCTGACATCATCCTGAGGGTTCTTCCTAAGTTTCAAGTATGTGGCGGGGTCCTGAAGCAGCTCATTCATCTTTCCAATGTAGTCCACTTTGTCCATAATGACTAAGGTGTTAGCCTTGTCTGCTTTAGTAATATGGAGCTCACTATCTTTTTTTAATTGTGAAAGGCTATTGCGGAAACATTTAGGAAAGTTATCTTCGTAAGTAATATTCGCAGCACCATAGACAAGGCCTTTAACTATGTTAACCAAAGACTGAGGAAGGTTACACTATTTTTCAAAACAAGCAAGACTATGACAAATTTGTAAAGCAGTATGTTTTTTAACAATAAAAAAGGACATACCAAATCCAAGGGCACTTTTTGCATCGTCACTAATGTTTTTTGAAGAAAGGTTCATAACACATTTTGAGCTTGCTTTTTTACTCGACTGACTATTTCGAATGAGACTTTTAATTTTGCGATCCAAAATGTTTCGAAGTGAAGTAGTTCTCTGACGCAACTCATTGTAAATTTCATCAAACAAAGGTTGGATCCATGGTTGGGGAATAACAGTCAAAACATTACGTTTGGCAATACCTAAATTTTTGAAGGTGGACCACTCATTTTGTCTGGTGACTTCAATATGTTTCTTTAAATTTACTCTGCTAAAGTTGTTGAACGGATGGTCGTCCATTTGTCTGAGGCGAATCGGAAGGAGGGACTTGGGAAGGACCTGCTCCTCCAGACAATTAGTAAGAAACTTTCGTCGGATACGAATTGCATGCCCCTTCATTAATGTAGAAGAAAACACAGACACAAACGGAGACAATAGAGGGAACAGCAAGGCGAAGGAACACATGGTGTTCATTATATGAAAATTATTTCACGAAAGTGACACGTGAAAAATATTTATGATGAATAAAACCATGAAGGGAAAAAGAAACACAAAGTGGTGCTCAAGCACTTTCGTCTAATGACATCCTCAGGAACACTGGAGTGAAAGGAGAGTTCAAGGCAATATATAGGTTACAAAAATAAACATATATATGTAAAAATGAACAATGAATAATCCATATTCATTTTTACATGAGAAACCAAAATTGCCTAAGCGAGTTTTGGATAGAATTTTGATTTGTACTTCTTTATTCATTACTATATTTCTCTAATTCATCTTTTCTAATAATGACTCATACACTATGACATCATAAAATAACTTAATTCTCTTTACGTTTCCAATACCTTGTACACTAAATCACGTTCTTCGTATTTGGACATCTTCCATATTCAATGTATGGTAAATTCTTTAATAATAATGTTGTGGTGTTATGTAGTATAAATATTATTATTCAACCATATTCATCCATACGTCCATACCTTTTCTTGACCATTATCCTATATAAATTTTATTAAATATTCATTTTTACTCGTGTCAGTCTATGAAACGCAAAACTTTATGCATTCGTTCGAAAACGCACAAATACGTTCTCGTCTTATTATTATTTTTTTTTTTAAATTTTTATATTTTATCACCTCCCGCAATGAACTCGAAAATGCTTAGGTAAGTGATCAAATTCGCTAATTACAGCAAAATCGAACGCTTCTAAGATAAATATCTCCTCTCACTCTGATTCGAATTTATAGCATTATCATGCGTTATGTTATATCGTGTGTCATGTCTCATGTACTTGTGTTGTGCTAATAACCATATATAATAACCGTATATAATAACCATATATTATAACCATATATTATAACCATATATAAATATAAAAACACTGTAAGAATTATAAACGACGTAATGTACTTTAATGAAACTACTTTAATTAAACGATCATAATTTAATATATAATGTAGTAATGTGCTTTAATGAAACTGTAATTAATGATAATAACTTGTAATGTACTTTAAATGGAAGTGTAATTAAACAATAATAAGTGAATATGAATTAATTGGTAATTGTAATCGTAATTGTAATGAACCAAAATTAATATGTATTCAGTCATGTACTCAAATTGTACTTATGTACTACTATGAAATTATATCCCCTTCAGAAATGTAGACTCGGCGAAAAATACAAATTAGTTTTTTTATTTTTATTTGGAATCTTTCATCTGATCATGTGTTTAAAAGGGGGGAAACTTAACCTTCAACTGCATTCCCCCAATATTTAGATAACATATAAATCAAGTAATTGTGAAATAATGTCACTTCTACTTCTTCGTCTTAGACTTCACTTCGATTAACACTCCCTTGTTAGCAGCCTCGCTGCGAGGAGGGGGCAGAGGCCCCTTGCCTCCTTAATTTCTTTAGATTCCGGCCTGAGCCATGGTCAAAAGAGGTCGAACCTCTACCCCTGTAAATTTAGAGCACTACATGTACAGTTTTAAGAAGTAAATTACAGTAAGAGAAACTTTTTATTTTCCCCTTCGAGCTGTGCTCTCTTCAGAAGAACTTAGTCAGTTAAGTCGATAAGTTATAAAAGAAAAGTCGATAATTTTAGTACCAAGAGAAAGTATCAGAGTATTATAGAAAGAGAAGAATTAACAACTGTCGACCCCATAAAGCGAGAGAAAGAGATAACCCAAGCACCATAGAAGATATTGGGTCAAACAGTCTGGCGACCGAAAAGAATTAGGATGTTATAGACGAAAAGTATCGTGAGAAGAAATATCCGTTGCTGCCTCCCATCTAGAACCCCTGTCAATTCGAACCACCCAGGGCCATAGATGGAGGGGTTAACATATATATATATATATATATATATATATATATATATATATATAGTCATGCGGGTTGCTTCTACAGAGCTTCAATTTAATATTTAAGAGAAATCCAATGACAAGGAGAAATGTAAATGCCATGAAAAGTCTTCTTTAATGCGCAACGTTTCGAGCAATACGCTCATCTTCAGGCTGTTTAATAACAATGTGAAATTAAAATCAATATTGAATGAAAAACAAAACAGAAAATTTCTATAACCTATTCGTAAAGACAAATTTTAAAAGACTGAGAAAAGAGGGTTAAATTCTAAGTTATACAGATTTACATATAAAAATTAAGAAGTTATTTTTAAATACATGTAGTAAAAGTGAAATTAATACACTGGAAAAATTACCAATAGTACACTGGAAACACTGGAACTATCTACCTTACACTGCAGTATCCGAGGCCGACTAATTTGAGCAGACAAAGAATGGGAAACACGAGAGAATGGCGAGGGCGATTGGGGACGGAGGGATTATAAGGAATTGGGGAAGGAGGAGGGATCATAGCAAATTGAGAGGGACGGCCGATGAGTCAACATTCAGACTAGGGGACAATGCTTTAATGAACAGCGATTCTAAAATTCTTAGTGAGTTGGGACAAGTATTACAACCAAGAATTTTAAAATTGTCTAAAGTGACATCAATTTTACATTCTATGCTGTGTTCGCGAATCCTCGAAACCTCTTTAGTTTTTAAAATTTTACCTGTTCGGCCACTTATTCCCATATGCGAATAAAATCTAGCCCTGAGAGAGCGAACAGTGCTGCCGATGTAATTCCCAAGGAGACACCTAGGGCAGGTAAATAAATATACAACACCGCTACGCAACGAGTCAGGGGTTCGATCCTTCGCTGAGAAAAAGCTACCTAAGGACGTTTTATTAATAAATATGATGCGGAAATCAGTATGATAAAAAATTTCCTTAACAATTTTGTAAATTTAAGCTTAAATTCCTTATTCAAAGGACCCATTTCAGGTACCAAGAAATATTTTATATCCTTCGGTACTGTAATACATGGAAGTTGAGGGCTATAAACATTATTTAAGAAGGATCTAATTAGTTTGTCTACATATTGGACAGGAAAACTATTATTAGTAAAGTATGATCTTAGATTATTAAATTCATCATTAAGTAAGGTAAAATTAGAGGTCAAATTATATCCTCTGAACAGGAGAGTTTTAATACAAGACATCTTATAGTTGAAATCAGTAAAACTAAAAAAATTTGTAGACAAACTAATTAGATCCTTCTTAAATAATGTTTATAGCCCTCAACTTCCATGTATTACAGTACCGAAGGATATAAAATATTTCTTGGTACCTGAAATGGGTCCTTTGAATAAGGAATTTAAGCTTAAATTTACAAAATTGTTAAGGAAATTTTTTTATCATACTGATTTCCGCATCATATTTATTAATAAAACGTCCTTAGGTAGCTTTTTCTCAGCGAAGGATCGAACCCCTGACTCGTTGCGTAGCGGTGTTGTATATTTATTTACCTGCCCTAGGTGTCTCCTTGGGAATTACATCGGCAGCACTGTTCGCTCTCTCAGGGCTAGATTTTATTCGCATATGGGAATAAGTGGCCGAACAGGTAAAATTTTAAAAACTAAAGAGGTTTCGAGGATTCGCGAACACAGCATAGAATGTAAAATTGATGTCACTTTAGACAATTTTAAAATTCTTGGTTGTAATACTTGTCCCAACTCACTAAGAATTTTAGAATCGCTGTTCATTAAAGCATTGTCCCCTAGTCTGAATGTTGACTCATCGGCCGTCCCTCTCAATTTGCTATGATCCTCCTCCTTCCCCAATTCCTTATAATCCCTCCGTCCCCAATCGCCCTCGCCATTCTCTCGTGTTTCCCATTCTTTGTCTGCTCAAATTAGTCGGCCTCGGATACTGCAGTGTAAGGTAGATAGTTCCAGTGTTTCCAGTGTACTATTGGTAATTTTTCCAGTGTATTAATTTCACTTTTACTACATGTATTTAAAAATAACTTCTTAATTTTTATATGTAAATCTGTATAACTTAGAATTTAACCCTCTTTTCTCAGTCTTTTAAAATTTGTCTTTACGAATAGGTTATAGAAATTTTCTGTTTTGTTTTTCATTCAATATTGATTTTAATTTCACATTGTTATTAAACAGCCTGAAGATGAGCGTATTGCTCGAAACGTTGCGCATTAAAGAAGACTTTTCATGGCATTTACATTTCTCCTTGTCATTGGATTTCTCTTAAATATATATATATATATATATATATATATATATATATATAATAATAGTAAGTACAGAAAAAATTGTGGGAGGATTGTCTGGAGGAGCAGGTCCTTCCCAAGTCCCTCCTTCCATTTCACCTCAGACAAATGGACGACCATCCATTCAACAACTTTAGCAGAGTAATTTTAAAATAAACATATTGAAGTCACCAGACAAAATGAGTGGTCCACCTTCAAAAATTTAGGTATTGCCAAACGTAATGTTTTGACTGTTATTCCCCAACCGTGGATCCAAACTTTGTTTGATGAAATTTACAATGAGTTGCGTCGGAGAACTACTTCACTTCGAAACATTTTGGATCGCAAAATTAAAAGTCTCATTCGAAATAGTCAGTGGAGTAAAAAAAGCAAGCTCAAAATGTGTTGTGAACCTTTCTTCAAAAAACATTAGTGATGATGCAAAAAGTGCCCTTGGATTTGGTATGTCCTTTTTTATTGTTAAAAAACCTACTGCTTTACAAATTTGTCATAGTCTTGCTTGTTTTGAAAAACAGTGTGATCTTCCTCAGTCTTTGGTTAATATAGTTAAAGGCCTTGTCTATGGTGCTGCGAATATTACTTATGAAGATAACTTTCCTAAACGTTTCCGCAATAGCCTTTCACAATTAAAAAAAGATAGTGAGCTCTATATTACTAAAGCAGACAAGGCTAACACCTTAGTCATTATGGACAAAGTGGACTACATTGGAAAGATGAATGAGCTGCTTCAGGACCCTGCCACATACGTGAAACTTAGGAAGAACCCTCAGGATGATGTCATCAAATCATTCAATAGTGGCTTGAAATGCATTCTCAAAGATCATAAGGACTTAATTCCCCTTTTCTTGTCCACTTCACCTTCTCTGCCTTACCTTTATGGTCTTATTAAAACCCACAAACCGGGCAACCCTATGCTCCTTATTATTAGCTCGGTGGGCTCTATTACCTATAAACTCTCCAAATGGCTTGTTAATGTTTTGTCCCCATTCTTGGAACTATCTCTGATTCACACGTAAAAAATTCCATGGATCTTACTGAAAAATTGAATTATGTTCGCATTAATACCAACGATAGATTGATCAGTTTTGACGTTTGTTCATTGTTTACAAAAGTGCCGATTGATGATATGCTTGACTTTCTCACCCGAGAATTACATAACTATGATCTGCCATTACCTGCACACACTGTTTTGGAACTTATTAAGCTTTGTATCAAGGATTGTAAATTCACTTTCAATGGTGAGCATTATCAACAAGTTTTTGGGATGGCCATGGGCAACCCTTTGTCGCCCCTTCTCTCCAATATTTATATGGAGTTTTTTGAAATTACTTACATTGCGAGAATCCTGGGGGTTGGCATCCCATGGTTGTGGTACGTCGATAATATTTTGTGTATCTGGCCCATGAATCGTGACCTGGATGACTTCCTCCTTCAGTTAAATGACCAAGTCCCCTCCATTAAGTTTACTTTAGAAGTGGAACAAGACAACTCAATCCCGTTTTTGGATGTGTGTGTACATAGGGATAGCCCAGGTTTTAAGTTTAGTATCTATCAGAAAAAAACAAACAATTTGTCCTATGTACACTTTTACTCTGGACATGACACCCCTATTAAGAAGGCCATATTTTCCTCAATGTTTCTCCGTGCTCTTAGGATCGCCAGTCTGGAATACATCGATGCCGAATTAGAAAATATCAACGGTATTGGAAGTGAGCTGTGTTCATGGAATCTTGTCTTAATAAGGCTAAACACACCTTCTATCATGTGAATAATAACACTCGCACCTTGTCAAAGAATATTTTAGTACTTCCATTTTTCCTGGGCTTCTTAGGCATTGCTAATGTACTTAAACTTTTAGATATCAGTGTAGTTTTTTCATATAACAATATTGTGAAAAACATCATAGTAAAAAATAGCCCTACCAATAATTCAGGCTTTATCTATAAAATTGGGTGTAAGCAATGTGATTCCTTTTACATAGGTCAGACGGGAAAGGATTTGCAAACGCGTGTAAAACAGCATCAATATTCTGTTAGAATGGGACAGTTGTCCAGTGCCCTTTTTGTCCATTTGTCAGAGTTATCCCATTGTATTGATTGGAATAATGCTTCAGTTTTGTTTCACTCTAACAACATTGTTAATAAAAATATTCTTGAGTCGGCTATAATTCAACTTACAAAAAACTTTTAACATGAGTAATGGTCTGTTTCAACTCGATCCCGTTGCTCTGAATTCCTTCAGAATGGATTTGAACAAAAAGGGCAGGTTGCTAAACCTGTGGTAAAAATTTGTTTTTGTCTCTTTTTCCTTATAAATCTGTGTTTCTCTTACAATTTTATTTTTCAATTTATTGTTGTATGCGTATTTCTTATGTGTGTGTATGTGTATGTATGTATATATATATATATGTATATGTATATATTTATGTATGTATGTATATATGTATGTATATGTATATATATATTTGGTTATGCGGGTGTACATGTGTAGTTGTATTATTTGTAATTTTTCCAGTTTATATTTATTTTTATTTCTTTATTCTTTTGTGACCTACCATTTTTTCAGACTAATTATAAAAACCTTTGGTAATTTTTTCCCTTATGCATATTTTTTTTTTTTTTTTTTTAAGTTCGGGAAGAACCGATTCGCCTCTATTTAAAAGGGCATATCTCAGCGGAAAAACAAAGAAAAAGTGAGAGGAAAGACAGAGGAAAAAGAAAGGGTGGAGGGGACAGTCGAAGTGGAAAAAGACCAAGGATGAGAAAGACTGCAGGGTCGAGCCCCATCATCCTTGGGTGCTAGGGCCGGGAGGGCGCACGTGAAACCTCCAGGAACAAGCACGTACAAACGAGCACAAAGAGCACTCAAAAGCACAAGCTTAGAACCCCCTTGCGGGGCCCTTATGCATATATATATATATATATATATATGAATAGAAACGACATAAGTATTAAGGAACGTTTCTGCACACGAGGAGGAGAGATAACGAAATAATGAAAAATGAGGCGAACCGCCTGGGAATCGAACCCAGGGCCTTCCAATTGCCGGTCGGACGCTCTACCATTATGCCTTATATATGTTGTATATATTTTTATAGTTCTTTATATATCATCTAGGCATCATTTTGTTTTCCATTTTATATTTACTTGTACTTTTTTTTATTCGTTTGTGACCATAGTATATGATTCAGACAATAACTAAAAAACCTTTGGTGCCTCTCTTACAATTTAATTTTCAATTTATTTTTTTGGTTTATTTCTTTATTTCTTTGTGACATATATATCATTTTGGCATCATCTATTAAATTGATTGTAAACTTTCCTTTTGAGCTTGAATTTGTAGACTCCACTTACAATTTTTGGTTTTTTTTCTGTTGGTTTATTTCTTTATGGTTATTTAGGCTGTGATGTATATATCACTAAGGCATTATTTTGTAATTTTTTCCAATTTATATTTATATTTATTTTTATTTCTTTATTCTTTTGTGACCTGTTTACCATTCAGATAATAACTATAAAAATTGGCTTGAAACAAGCCATTTGAATTTGTTGAATTTCGGGCAAAGTGCTAAAATTCTTTTTTTTTTTTTTTTTTTTTCCATGCAAATGTGTTTTCTCCTCCCACAATTTTTTCTGTACTTACTATATATATATATATATATATATATATATATTTATTTTTGTAACCTATATATTGCCTTGAATTCTCCTTTCACTCCAGTGTTCCTGAGGATGTCATTTCCTTTATATATATATATATATATAAAGGAAACACAGAATGGTGCTCAAGCACTTTTATCTAATGACATCCTCAGGAACACTGAAATAAATAACAAATTTGAGAGTATGTATAGGTCACAAAAAAAATAAAATAAAATAGAAAAATAAAAATTGTAGGAGGAGCATACAAATTTATAAGGTAAAGCTACCAGAGATTTAGCACTTTGCCCCTCTTGTCTAAATCCATTCTGAATGAATTCAAAACAATAGGAATAGGATCAAGGGAAAAAAGGCCCTGGCTAATATTGAAATTATTTGTAAGTTGAATAATGGCAGACTCAAGAATATTTCTATTAACAATGTTGCTTGGGTGAAACAAAATTGAAGCATTATTTCAATCAATACAGTGGGATAACTCTGACAAATAGATGAAAAGGGCACTGGATGGCTGTCCCATTCTAATGGAATATTGATGCTGTTTTACACGTGTGTGCAAATCCTTTCCCGTCTGTTCAGTGTAGAAGGAATCACATTATTTACAACCAATTTTATAGATAATGCCTGAATTGTTGGTAGGGTTTTTTTTTTACTGATATTTTTCACAATATTGTCATATGAAAATACTACATTAATATTCAAAAGTTTAAGTATATTAGGAATGTCTAAAAAGCCTGGGAAAAATGAATGGAAGTACTAAAATATTCTTTGACAAAGTGCGAGGGTTATTATTCATATGATATAAAGTTCATTTTGCCTTGTTAAGACAAGATTCCAAAAAAACAGGTGGGTAACACAAATCACCTCCAATACTGTTTATTTTTTCTAATTCAGCATCCATGTATTCCGGACTGGCGATCCTAAGAGCGTGGAGAAACATTGAAGAAAATATGGGTTTCTTGATGGGGGTGTCATGTCCAGAGTAAAAGTGTATGGAGGACAAATTGTTTGTTTTTTTCTGATAAATACTAAACTTAAAACCTGGGATTTCCCTATGTACACATGTCCAAAAATGGGATTAAGTTGTTTTGTTCCACTTCTAAAGTAAACTTAATGGAGGGGACTTGATTATTTAACTGAAGTAGGAAGTCATCCAGGTCATGCTTCATGGGCCAGATACACAAACTATCATCAATGTACCACAACCATGGGATGCCAACCCCCAGGATTCTCGCAATGTAAGTGATTTCGAAAAACTCCATATAAATATTGGAGAGGAGGGGCAATAAGGGATTACCCATGGCCATCCCAAAAACCTGTTGATAATATTCACTATTGAAAGTGAATTTACAGTCTTTGATGCAAAATTTAATGAGTTCCAAAATGATGTGTGCAGGATGTGGCAGGTCATACGTGTGTAATTCTCGGGAGAGAAAGTCAAGCATATCGTCAATTGGCACAATTGTTGATGACCTTGAGGAGCCTGCACTTAACCTTAAGTAACTGGTAAATGGGGTCTGTCAGCTAGAGGGAGGGAGGTTTTGACAAGAATGTCTTGGCTTCATCTTGTCCTTTCATGGAGAGTATATCGAATATCTTCAAAGACTGGCTCGTGATATACAACGCCAATGAAGAATGATGATCGAACACAGTCCCATCTAGACATCTCAGGAGTTTTTGGTTTGAGGGACGTAAGAAGTTGTCAACCATAGCTGCTTTGGTGATCTCGTCGACGCAATTGTCAAAGAGGGCACAAGGTACTCAGAGAAGTACCACAAATGGCGATAGAAGGCCTTAACAGCCGCCTCCCTGATGGCACAGTCAGGATATTCATGGAGGAGAGCAATTAGGTTTAAGTCATTGAGGGGGGCCCTCTCTGTGAGAGGGGCCTCATGCCAGTAGCAAGTGTAAATAAGAGAAATGAAGAGGCAAATCTTTGTGATGCCACATGTCTCACAGGCCATCAACTTAATCTGGCTCCTGAAAAGGAAGATCTTCGGTGAGTATATTGCCTTAGCCATCCACCGCATGTTGTGCATAGTGCCTGGCGCACGAAAGGATGGTTCTCCATCAGAGGATCCCCCTAGGAATATATGACAGCTGAAGCAACTCTCCATAGTCATCCCAGGGAGCTGGCTCTTGACTGCCTCTGAGTAAAATGACATAATCTCCTCTCGTAGGCCATCTGGCATACCAACGAAGAGCTCATCTCCAGCAGAATGGAAATCAACTATATTAATATCAGGCCAGGTCTTCTGGAAGTGCTTGAAGATTCCCACTTCAGGCCTACTGGTTGGTGTCAGGGTGACAGAAAATACGGCCGACAACATTACCTTGAACACATGATGATGGCACCTGATCCAGATGAGCTCCTTGTCCAGAGCCTTCTCAATTAGGGTGCACGCGCCCATATTCAGCCCAGTATTGGTTGCCATCGTGTCAAAGACTAGTCCCTGGATCATAGGTTTGAGGTTCCATTCCTCCAGTGTTTGGACACATGCATTGCACTGCTCCTCTCCCGTGCTGCGGCGAATCTTAGGGATGGCAAGAAGTTGCTCTGTTTCACCACCAGTCACCAAGATGGCAATGCGATCCACAAGCTTTTTATTGCTGGTGATATCTGGAAGCAGTTTACTGTCCCAGTGGAGAAGCAGTAACCTTTAACCTTTGGTTAGCTTCCACCCAAATTGTTCATTCTGACAAAGGTCAAGCTTTTCACTCCACCTTAGACCTACAGTTTAATGTGGAATCTGAACCATGCCTCATCAGCAGCCCAGCGTCTTAACCACTAGGCCTCCTAGGGTACCCATTTATCTACCAACCACTTTTCTTTATTGTGTGGAAGGATGAACAGCTGGGTTTTGCTGCGCACCAGCTGCCATTGGGTCTCGAACCTGGGGCCGATGGATTTGTAGTCAGCGACGCTAACCACTACACCACCAAGGCACTGTGGGCTGTCTGGCGAGAAAAACAGCCTGTTGAGCAGTTGCTACCGCCTCACAAGTGGTGACCTGTGCTTGCTGAATGGTGTTCCAGGATAGCGCCACAGACTCCAGGCCATAACCAAGCACTTGCGTGATGGCTCCTATGATGAACATGGCAGTGCGGTCAGGGAATTTCACTCGGTTGAGCGTGGTGGCTACTTCCTTGGTCACAATGGTCTGCTTTGATTTCTTATTCCTTGGCTGATCTTGACTGGGTGTTGATGGAGCTTGGAAATCATCTTCAGACTCCGTTGATGTGGAGGAGCTACAAATGTCAGCAATGGCGGAACTAGATGGAACAGCCATATTTGCCTGTTGGGCGCTCAACATGCCTTTTTCCTTTTGAGCACTGGCCTGATCACTCCTGAGGCGCTTGCGAGTCTCCTTGTTTGTCAAGGTCTTGTAGATCCCGGACATACTCATGCTTGAGAGATCCTGCTGTTGCATCCGCAGGAACTGTTTGTCTTCTTCGTCTGTCCTAATACTGAGGGCAACTTTTCGTGAGATGTCAAATAGTTTGGTGAGATTCTCCTTGAATTTTCTTTCCTTGATTCGGCACCCGTCTTTCGGTTTCAATCGGTTTTTCTTCAACCCAGAATATTTTTCATAGAGCTTCCGAAGCTTGCACATGCCAGAGTCCACCCACTGGGTCGGAATTCGTGCCTTGTCCCAGATTGTCACCGCTCTATCTATGGTGGCCTTAGCACTGTCACCGATTGTGGATCCCTTCTGGTGGTGAAACATGAAGTTCCTGAGAATAGCCCCATTTGTTGGCAGGCCAGATCCCAAGATGTCCGGGTCTGGCTTACCCAGGAGCCAAACTTTCGGACTGCTGCTTGTCATTGTCATGGTCTTGGCCTGTGGAATGGAAGATAAAATGGAAATTAGAGTTAAAGAAACTATACATATGTTTTATGTAGAATATAAAACAAACAATTTTAACAAATTTTTATAAATTTAAATTTTTTTTTTAATTTTTAACAATTTTAATAAACAATTCATTGTTCCAAATTGCTTATCAAGGTTAGTGCAGTAAATGAATGACAGAAAAACTAAGCATAGTGTCCGCCACTCACTGGTGAAAAGTTTAACTTGCCTTATTGGTGTGATTCACTGCATGGTAACCCAGATGGCAGGAACACGACAAAAACACATCTACACCTGCCGAGACTTGGCGACCAACTGAGCTACTGGGAAGAGTGCATTGCTATCATATAGTGATTCTTTGGATATAGGTTTACAGTCTACAGTGGTGATGCTCGGCAAATATTTATTGTAGAACATAATGGTGACCCAAAATTACTGAAATTATGGAATTTAGATATTTTTACCTTGAGGTTGCGATCTCTAAATATTGGCTGATCTTCCTGATTTTTTGCGTGAAGGCTTTTGTGATATGGAACAGGAATAGCCTTGTGGAGAATAGCAATTCAAACTTATTTTTTCAGTTAATTTTTGGGCCACCCTAATATATATATATATATATATATATATATATATATGAAAATGTTTATTGGTAGACTATAGTCCATATGACAAATATTATTAATACAATGACAGTTCACATACTAAGGATAAAAATATAAAAAATTGATTAGAAATAATACAGTAATGTCGGGGTTAAGTGGAGCTACAGACGGACATTTTCATACCAAGTCTATAGCTTAGAGGATAAATGGCAGGACTCATGGATAGCTTGGATAATTGGGTTGGTTGATTTTTTAATTCTTGGCATTAGACTGTATTGAGCACATCTTGTTACCTCTGGGAAGCTCAGGACATTGCAGGTAGTGAACATTTGTGAAGCTGAGCATCTTGGGGGTAATTTATGTAAGAGTCTAAAAGACCTGTTGTACAGCAAATTTAGAGTTCTGCCAGAACCTTTTTTATAATTCATCCAGAGTTGCTGTCCATATATATTGCTGCAGAAAGTATGAGAGAGACTCTCTTTAGCTTCACTTGTACAGAACCAAAAGTTCCTTATACAGTGGTACCTCTCTTAACGAATGTAATCTGTTCCATTGAATGGCTCGTTAAGAGGAAATTTCATTATGAGATGCATTAGTTTAATGGATTTTTCATTAATTTGTTCCAGAGACCCAAGAAAATGATATATATACAGTATATATAATGTAATGATATATAAATTATATTAAATGAAAACACATAAGTGAAAACACAAAATATAATACAATAATGCAATAATAATACAAAAAATGTAATTTATTTACCTTAGACTGGATGATGCTGGGCTTAAGGTGACTGGAGAAGGTGGTGGTGAAGAGGAGAGGGTTAGAATTGTTTGGAAGGAGAATCTCTTTCCATTAGGACATCAGGGAGTTCTGGTGATAGTCTTTCTGGTGTCCTACTTAGCCCTGGTTGTGGTTCTGTTGAAAAAGCTCTTGGCTGAGACCTGAAGAAACTGACAATGATTCTTTGTTTCTTTCTGCTGTCTACCAGTTTCCTAAAGTAAGAAACAACATTGTCTTCAAACTGGCAGACACTGAGCTCTGTTGCTTCAATGTTGAGTGCTCATTATGAGGGTCTACACTCGTTATGTGGAGTATTATGGTCAATGGGAGGCTTCTCATTAAGAGAAAATTTGTTATTAGGGTTACTCGTTAAGAGAGGTACCACTGTAGTCATATTTGCTTTACCACAAAGGCTTCGAGATTGTTTTTTTATATCTGAGTCATCACTCAAGGAGCTGGTGATAGTTTGACCCAAATACTTAAACTCTTGTACTTCCTCAATTACTTCACCATTCATTTTAAACCTTATATCAGCTGGCTGATTACAGCTTTTAGGATGAAATTGCATAACCTTAGTTTTTGTAACATTAAAAAGAATATCATGTTTCTGTGAATACACTTTGCAGACTTTTAGTAGCCAATCCAGATCTTTAATAGAGGGACTTATTAACACCAAATCATTGACATAAACTAAGTTATTTATCCTTGTGTTATCTATACAACATCCCACTGAACATTGCCTCATTAAGTGAAGCAATTAATCTGTCAATATACACATTAAACAGCATAGGGGAGCGCAAGGAGCCTTGTCTCATCCCGCAAGAGGAGCCAAACCATTCAGGTAGTACGTTGCCCCACCTAATGGTGAAAGATTGGTGGGAATACCAAAATTTCAATAAATTTAATATGTACATGGGAACCTTCCTGACTTGTAATTTTTTAAATAAAATACTGTGGTTCACTCTATCATATGCCTTACTTATATCTAGATAACAGCTATAAATAGTTGAATTACTATCAATGTATTTAGATATTGTTTCTTTAAGTACATAGATACACAGGTCAGTTGAGTGGGACCTTTTAAAACCAAACTGATTAGGAGATATCCATAGGTAATCATTTAATCAGAGTAACTAGTGTGTTTCTAGTAGTTTCGAGAAGCAGGAAGCAACAGCAATAGGCCTGTAATTATTGCTGGACAGAATGTCTCCATACTTATTTTTGACCAGGGGCAAAATATATACCCTCATGAACTCATGGATATGGCTATGAGCAAGCATGGCTGATAAGAGAAATGATATATGCAGACATACTACATCAGTGGCATATTTTAAGTGCTCATTCGATAGATCATCTACCCCTGACGCAGAACCAGTCTTTAACTCTTTAATTAACCTCTTTACTTCAGGAACTGATATCAAAGTATTTTCCCTTGAACATCCCACAGGCATTTTGCTGCAATCTATCTTAAGATTATCCCTACTCACACTGTTAAGAATGTTAGGGTAATGGTTTTTCCACAGCTTTGCAATTTCATCCTTCCCCGACACCCCGTCAATTGTTGGAGGGAGGACACTTTTGACACCCATTTGATTCTTAACAAATTTCCAAAATTTGTTGTTATCGTTATTTATGCGAGCTTCACAGGCTTTTGATGCTTGAATAGACTCTTCTTCCTGTTTACATCACCTTATGGCTGCCTTATACTGACCCCTACTTCTACACCTATTCATGTATACTGGTCCTAATCTGGGTCTACCATGAATGCACCACAAATCATAGGCATCTTTCGATTCCCTCTTCAGGGGGGCAATAAAATCATTCCATCCAGGAATAATCTTAGTATGATAGTTGTAAGATTTAATCAGGGGCTTCCTGCTTCTTGCTGGATCCTGTCTGCTTTGCAGATAGCTGGTGAGGGAAGCTATATTTGTGGGATCTCTTTGCGAGTGACCCATTGCCCACGTCGGGCTAGCATCATGAAAAAGAAAAACTATGGTATTTGTCATTTACCATTACTTATTTGGACTATAGTGGATTTAATTATCCCAGAAGAGTTTCTTGTTCCATGCACGGTCTGTGTGTATCATAAAAAACTCAGGGGACCATTCTGAGTTCATTCCCATATATATAATTAGGGTGTGACAGTTGCCCCAACTTTGTCCTACAATGCTGTTCAAAATTTTGGTGTTGCATATTGACATAAAAAATACCCACGTGCAATTTTTTGAAGATTCATGCATATTCGAGTGAGCACCAGCAATTTGAAAAATAGCAATTTTGCTTATACGGCATACGCGCCTATATATGAGATTACACAACCATCATAAGGGATATTAACACAAATCATTTGCATTTAGACTCAGCTTCGATGTATCTCCACCACATGCAGATACAAGGGAGTACACAATTGCACTCAGCTGGGTCGGCGAGATGTTGTTTCGAACACTGCATGAAACAAGTTCTGCCGACTTCAGAATATCATGGGGCACAAAAATTGAAACTCCTTCTTTCACTGTTCTCCGATGTTTTCTCTTTGGTTCAGCAGTGCTGGCCTCATCAATGTCATCGTCCTCATCAGAGCTAATAGGTGAATCAATATCAGCCTGTACATTCTCAGCATGATCACATTGCTCTCTCTCTTGTCGCTTCTCTTCTCGCATCTGCCTTTTCTGTCGCTTCTGAACCTTTTCTGTGAGTACTTTGTTTACCCCAGAGTAGGTAGCTACTCTGTCACTTAGCATGCTTTTCATAAAGAGTATGTCAGTATCGATGGCATCTTGTTCGGCCTGAGTTTTCCCCTTTTTCGCAGCCGCCATGTCTTTCAACACTGTGTTCTTATAAAATTTCATCATCAGGCTCAATTCTGATTTAAACTTCATAATTCCAGGATCATCAGCCCGTCTTCTATCCTCATTCTTTTTCATAAGCATCATGTAGTCTTTGTCATAGTAAGTTTTAATCACTCAGCCAATATTGTTCCTGCCTGTAATGGTCGGGACATTCGCCTTCTGGTAATGCAAAAGCACATTGTCAATGGTGGCAGATAAAGCCTGGTCCCAATGCATATCCCGAAGGTTTGCTAACAGACATAGTAAGACCTGCCTATTAGTTGGCAGTTTGCAGCCCTTTATTTCCTTTTCTTCTTCTCGGGGTACGGTGCCCAATAACATTCTGACATACTCATCATCTTGCCGTGTATCCATGATTAAATTCTCTATTCACAACATCAAATCACTATCAAGGGAAAAGAAAAGAGCATCATTAAAATTAAATGCAATAAAATAATACGTGGAAAATTTGTGGGTCAGCGTTCCAGACCCGGAAATGAAAATCTGATAAAATGTGCTATTTTCACACTTATTTATGAAGTTCATAAGCTGAAATAGCAATACTTGCTGGTACGACGGTGCTAGCTCAAACATGCACCGATCTCCAAGAAAATTTACAGGGGTGTTTCCTAGATAAACACACAACACTAAAACTTTGAACAGCATTGTAGGACCATTTTTTGATTTTTGGAGGGCAAGAGACACCCTAATAATATATATATATATATATATATATAATATTTTTTTTTTTTTTTTTTTTTTAGTTCGGGAAGAACCGATTCGCCTCTATTTAAAGGGCATATCTCAGCGGAAAAACAAAGAAAAAGTGAGAGGAAAGACAGAGGAAAAAGAAAGGGTGGAGGGGACAGTCGAAGTGGAAAAAGCCCAAGGATGACAAGGACTGCAGGGTCGAGCCCCATCATCCTTGGGTGCTAGGGCTGGGAGGGCGCACGTGAAACCTCCAGGAACAAGCACGTACAAACGAGCACAAAGAGCACTCAAGAGCACGAGCTTAGAACCCCCTTGCGGGATATATATATATATATATATATATATATGGTGTCCCATAAGTCCAGCATCATAGGAAAAATAATAAAAAAAGGCAAAACAAAAGCTTTTATTTACAGAACATGCACAATATGTCCACCATTGTTTTCGATAAACAAATTCAGATGTGATACCCAGTCAGCAAGCACATGGTGAATGATGTCAGGAGTAATGGTGTTACATGCCCCAATAATGTGCTGCTGCAAATGTTCAACACTCCTAATTTTCTCTGCGTATACCAGCGCTTTCAAGTGGCCCCAGAGATAAAAATCTAGTGGTATGAGATCCGGGGTTCTAGCTGGCCATTCCACAGGCCCTCGACATCCTATCCAATGACCAGGAAATTGTTGGTACAGGTATTCCCTTACTTGGGTGCTGTAATGTGCAGGAGCGGTCTTGCTGGAACCATGTTGGGAAATTTCCTTCGTTCAAGACACTGAGAAATGCTTCTTCCTTGAGCATACATAGGTCGGTGCCTCCAGTGACATGTTCAGTGAAAAAGAGGGGGCCTATGATGCGATCCTTCCAAATGCCACATCATACCATCACCCGAGATGCATCTTGTTCCTTTGAAGAGGTATGTATACCAGTGAGGGTTGTTTTGAGACCAGTAGTGGGTGTTCTGTCGATTTACCTCACCATTTCCATAAAAAACAGCCTTGTCACTGAACAGAATGCTAGACTGCAAATTGGCATCCCGAGCATATTGTTGTGTAGCCCATTCACAAAATTCCATCCACCAATTGGGATCATCATCGCTTAATTTCTGTAGGATCTGAAGTTTATATGGATGCCATTTGTGAGCCTGAAGAATGCGATGGATGCTACTTTTCGACACTCCTGTCTCAGCAGACAATCGCCGAAGAGACTTATTGGGACTTCTGTTAAAATGAGCCAGGATAGCAGTCGCTGTATCATCATCAGTGGACCTCCTTGAAAGTCTACTGCGTGGTTTAACTTCTATGGATCCTGTTTCCTTAAATTTTGCAACAAGTCTGCTAACACAACTCTGTGTTATTGGCTTGCGGTCTGGATGCAGTCTGTTAAATTCAGCAGCGGCCTCTCTCTGACTCCGATTTCCTATGAGTAGAATTATCTGGATTTGTTCTTCCTTACTCACAGACATTATGGCCTGTAGAAAGAGAAAAATATGAATTATGGTTTGTAGAAATAGAAAAATATGAATTTCTCGTATGATGCAGGACTTATGGGACACCCTGTATATATATATGAAAATTATTTCACGAAAGTGACACGTGAAAAATATTTATGATGAATAAAACCACGAAGGGAAAAGAAACACAAAGTGGTGCTCAAGTGCTTTCATCTAATGACATCCTCAGGAACACGGTGTTCCTGAGGATGTCATTAGACGAAAGAGCTTGAGCACCACTTTGTTTCTTTTCCCTTCGTGGTTTTATTCATCATATATATATATATATATATATATATATATATATATATATATATATATATATATTAGGGTGGTCCTTAAAATTCAAAGTTGGGAAGTTTCAGCTCCCACCCCCGGAAATCATTCGAATGGTTGAGACAACTCTCTAGTTGAATTTTTTATTAAATCGGACAACGTTTACCCTCCCTCATCGACCTTGAACTTTTACCCCCGGAGTTGTTGCCCGGTTGCAGTTGTTGCCGTTGTTGCCCGGTTAGCGATCCTGGGTCTGTAGGGTTCGCTTCCGAGAGTCTGGAAACTGGCAGCGGTGGCGAGCGACGACTTGCAGGAGGAACTGGAGTTGCTCCTCGTCGTGGGTCAGCGTCCGGTTGTACTCTTGGACGAGGGCAACTCCTCGCTCGGCATGGTCGTTGATTACGGCGAGCCCTCCCACACGTGCCGCCGCTGTCTTGAAGTCTTCCCGCTTCGGCCAGGTCTCCGGGTCGACCTCGAGGAAGCCGTCCTCCAGTCGAAGTTTCTCGAAGAAACCTCGTGTGTTGGACGACGCCAGGTCTTCCAACTGAAGCCCGGCGAGTACTCGGTTTGGCAGCGTGGGCCGCTTCGCCGGGGACTCCTCACCGACCCGGTCGTGGAGAGAGGCGATGATCTTCCTCTTCTGATCGACGGCGATCCCCGGATCGAACAGCGCCAGCGCCACCAGCTCCTCCGACAGGTACCAGAGGTGGTTCTGGAACTTGGTCAGCGCCGCCTTGGCCACCGCAGGGTTGATGTCAGAGTAGGCCAGCAGGTCCTTGAGGAGGGCGAAGTCATTTCGGGGGGCAGTTGCGGCGATCGGAGCCTCCGTCCACGCCTTGGCGTAGACCCGACAGACGAAGATGCAGATGCTCCGGAGGCCACTCTCCTCCCTTGCCGTGAGTTTGAAATGCTGTCGGAACATCCAGACCTTCAAGGCGTAGATTGCCTTCGCCATCCAGCGGGCGTGGTGAATCGGCCGGGAGCTCGGAAACGCACTCCTCGCGGGGGGACGTGACCGACGAAGAGGAGGGTGAGCTCGAGCAGCTCACGGTAATCGTCGCGCAGGTCCTTGCGCTCGACTATCGCCTTCTCAAACCACTCCGTGTCGACAGTGGTGAGCAGAGGAGCGACATCGGGGGTGCGCAGCGCCGGACTCGTACTGGCTTCTGTCCAGAAAAATCCCAGCGCTCCTGAAAACGCTGAAGAGGGTCACGTCAGGACCGGACGTGGGGCCCATCACAGCCGTGAACGCCGCACCGAGGAGGAGCTCCAGCACATGATGGCGGCACGCGAAGTAGAGCAAGTCTTTCGCGAGGTGTTGCTCGATGAGGACGCACGCTCCGTTGTTCCGGCCGGTGTTCGAGGCGGTGGTATCGAATGACAAGCCACCACTTGCTCAGTGAGCTCCCACTCCTCCAACGCGTTTGAGGAACGGCCTTGGCCATCTCAGAGCCCGTTCCACTCGGCAGCTTCGGGCGCCCAGGAGCTGCACCGCGCCGTTACCGGAGACCAAGATGGGAAGCCGATCGACTTGCTCCTTGCTCGTCAAGTCCTGCATGAGCTTGCCGGCCCTCAGCTCTTCCTTGAGCGCCACGTTGATCCTGGAGCGGTGCCTGCGCCGGTGTCGGCGGATGGAGCTGCGGTTGATATTGAGCTCTGCGACGTCGTGCCCAAGCGACCGGG